>JAUMTS010020356.1:0-11418 GCA_032273385.1 Ophiopholis aculeata | reverse complement strand
TAAGTTTGTCGTACAATGTGTGATCAATGGCACCCTTTGCTTTCAAATCCTTCAGGATTTTCAACAGCTTATTTTTGTAGCTAGTGGTAGGATCTTTCTTTAACTTGTATTAATTTAATCTCATTATTATTATATACATCTTGAATTTTAACAAGAAAAGCACTACAAGAAGAGACGTTTGAGCCAATTTTCTGTTTGAGCGTTTACTTAATGATAGAAACACTATTTTACAATGACATTTCAACTGCAAACTGCTAAGTCAGCTTTTCAGCTGTGCCCACACATATTTAACCCCACATATTCCTGTTTTCTTTAATGAAAAACGACAACCCATGTCACTCGCACTTAGCTTGAAATTCTACCCACCTTTTCAGAAGGAACATTATAAAGAGCATGCAGAATGTGATTTCGTTTTATGTTAAAATGCCACTTAGGGTATGACAGCACACGCAAACGAATTTAATTCACCACGGTGTACCATATTTTAAGTATGAAGTTACAAAACGATTTTTTGACTTTTAATATTGATTAGAAAAGATGTTTCATGAATCGTGGAAAATTTACTCTGTGTGAAAATGGTACAGCACTCATCCTTGATGTGACTGTCATTGTTTTCTCATTGAAATGCATCAACTGATTTTATGGAAGAGGAATTATAGAGCATAGATATTCCCTTTTAAAACTTGTATATTATGTTAGTGTTCAATTGTCATGGGCTTACGAATTTGTGTGACTCGTATAAAACTCATTCTGATCAAGATAAGAAAAACTCCTCTTTCTAGAAAACTGGCACTATGCTGACTTTTATTGAATCCCCTGGAAGTGGTGCATCAGTTCGTTTTTGAAAAGGATTTGTTTAGGCTGAAATCATACTCCATCTTCACTCTATATGATATATTTGACAACAAGTATTCAGTATTAATTACCCCATATAAATCTCAAACATTTCACTCTTTTCCTCCATCCATCAACCATACGTTGCTTTATTAAATTATATTGGAATTCACGATGCATCAAATACTTCTTGAACATTTTATAGAGTAAATTCATATTATCTGGAAACAAAGTTTAAATTAAGGAGTACAAGATCCCCCTGTCTAGAACTTGAATAATTTTGTAACGTAAGTGTTTATCCACCATTGCCCGCATGGAATTTGGTTCAAATAACGTCTATTATATGACAGTTATCTGTAGAAAAGAGTACATAAAATGTTAGCTCAAAAGTAATACAGAGGTTGCTTTTACCTAATGTTTAAAATGTATCGTATATAGTAAAATTGTTTGTGAAACTGAACTCTAAGTAATTGTAATTTTTTCAGTAATAAGATAGCCAACTTCTGATGAGGAACTTGAATTTTTAGGTAGGGAGTGAGATAAAGCAGTTTTCGCAATTACTGTTCATCCTCGAATAGATCTATACATCTACATTCAACAACGATTTGAATAGATTATTTATCAAGCTTTCAAGGTTCACGTCCTCCACTATTGAATCAAGGAAACTATAAAATGTGTGTATTTGGTTATCTTAGAAATTTCCCTATTGACTTTAATTTGACACGAGCATTCCATAACGTTCGGGCCTTGTGGATTTTAACTTTCCAGCAAGGTATACCGTTGGGTCTTAAAGAAGAAAAATAAGACAGATCGCAAATCATCGTAGCAATAATAAAGCTATCTTGGGACTTAAACTTCTCTTCATAAAATAAATAGTAAGGAATGAATTTTGAAATTATTTTTCATCCCCGAATATATCGACATTTGACAACGGCTTGATTTTGCTACTTCAAAAAAAGAAAGTTCGAGCACACCTTAATATATCCGCATTGATTTTACTACTTACAGGTATTAACGTCAATGTACGCCACTTTGAGGAGGAAATACAATATTTATTTCGCATTCGGGAATAAACCTGGGAAATTCCCTAATTGCGTCTTAAATTGATTTTCCCTTGGTAAAATTCTTCTTCTAATATATAGATCGTTTAAAAAATACAATCAGAGCAAACAGAAGCCAAGAGCAGGGTGTTACAGAACACAAAACAGGCGTTTCATAATGCTTAAAATAAATCGGTTTGAAATGTAATGATTTTAGCTTTCTAGAAAGGCGGATTCTACTTGCTTTGCTCATAGAAGATTAACGTATGTAATGACAGCTTTTAAAGTGCACTTCTAGCGGGAAATGAAAATGAATAATGGACCAGAAACTTTTAGGAGATTAAAAAAACATCTAGAGATTCCATATGGCGCGGCGTAAAATGTATGCAATTTAAGAAAATGCCAATCAAACCAGGAATATCCTTTAGTTGTAATATGTGATATAGCAATAATTGCTAACACCGCAAGTTAATTATATTTGGTCACAATGACAAACATATTCAGCGTTATTATATTGTTCCGATCAGTTCTGGAGGAAGTTAACATAGTACAAGAGTTTATTGCCACACATCTAATGATAGCATTATTGGTCGATGTTGACGTCAATGAAAATGTCATAAGAAGGAATATAACTTTGTTTTATTTCTTGGATTTATATAAGAAAAACATAATATTGTTTTTAATGAAAAAGTGAAAATTCGATTCATTAGTTTCAATTTGGTTCATATCAAGAAAAACTTAAAGACACTTTTTTGTGAAAATGTGAAGAATAGGAAAGATGATATATCAGTAGGGGCTATGTCACAAGAGTTTAAACGAACTACAATCAAAGTAATGTTTTATGATTTGTAATTAGAGAACTTGCTGTGGAGGAGGAATATGCGATATCCGTCGAGCAAATAATTGTAGAAATCAGGCCTAATTGCTTGGAAAGGGAAACAGGCACCCCAACCTGTTTTACAGATTGAACCCCACAACGTTTACACCCTTTCTTAAATATATATTAGTCATTGTGTTTTATGTTTTTGCCATCGACGCATAGGAAATGACTTTTGAGGTTCGTATTACAAGACGTGAGAGCTAATTGTGTTTGAGAATGGCCTTCTTCCCTCAATTTTGCTCTTTTCTTCATTTTTTCTACTTTTTTTCTCAAGTTCATCACGTATTTCACCTATTGTGTATAAACAAGCAAACAAACAATTAGTATTAATTTAATCTCATCACTACTATATATATATTAACTTCAACAAGAAAAGCACAACTAGATAGAGAGTCCTTTGTGCCAATTTTTGTGTTTGAGCGTTTACTAAATGATTGAAACACTACTTTACAATAACATTTCAACTACAAACTGCAACGTAAGCTTTCAGCTGAGCCCAAACATTCCTGTTTACTTTAATGAAGAACAACAACTCATGTAACTCGATCTTAGCTTGTAACTCTACCCATCAATTCAGAAGGAACATTCAAAAGAGTATACACGATTTCTTTTAATGTTACAATACCATTTAATGTAAGACAGCTAACGCAAGCGAATTCAATTAAACAAGTTGTACTATTTTTCAAGTATGACGTTGTATGAAGTAGGTAAACATAGCTAACATGTTAAACTGCTGATATTTAATAAAAAACATATTTATGACTCGTGCTCTAGATAGACAGATCGCTCATCCTAGAATGCTACACTCTTATTTTTCTATCCCCTGACGTATAAGGAGTGTCGGTCTCTCCTTAATGTATTGTGAATGTTCCATAGTCCTTAGGATATTTGTGACAAAATTAATTCTCATCAGAACAGATAAGCCCCTCATCACTATGCTCACTATTCTAATTTGATATCCCTGGAAGGGCATTAACTGATCTTTTAAATGGACTACTTAGATCTCCACTTCTAGAAATTTGATAATTATCTAACGTTAGTATTTAACTACCATTTTATTTACGGACGTCAATTTTAAGTGACGTCCATTTTATTTCAGTTAATTGTAGAAAAAAGTACACAGAATGTCAACCAAGAAGTAAAGGACGAATAGTTTGTACGTAATGTTAAAATGTTTGCATAAGGTAACACAGTTTTGGCAATTGCATCCTTAGTACATAGAGTATATGTTTACTATGTTTGACGACTCTAGAGTCAGCCTATACTTGAAAGCAATTATTAGTTCTTGACAAAATGCCAACGAGGAACTTGTTTTTTAAAGTAAATAATGAGATAAAACACTTTTTGTAATTTTAATGACCTTCGAATATATCTATAAACATTCAGACGACTCGAATAAATTACTTTTTAACATTTTAAAGTCCATGTTCTACACTATAGAAAGACCAATATATATTTTTTGTACTTGGTAACTTTAAATTTCCGTACTGACCACTGATGATCAATTTGACACGAAATATCTATTACGTTAAATTCTTGAGGATTTCAGTTTTTCCGCCATTGTATCTGTAAGTAATGCCGTTTGGTTTGAAGAAAAAAGGATTGCAAAACAATATAATAGCAAGAGGTAATTATGGATATTGCTGAGGTAAAAAATATATAACTATATTGGACGAAATATTTTTCTTTGAATTACTTGACATTAGACAACAATTTGATTTTACATGTACCATTTCAAAATAACAAAGATCTTACAAACCCAAATATATCAACATTGATTTTAATAATTAAAATGATCAACGTTCATGTACACCACTTTGAGGAGGAAAGAATTACAGTTTATTATTTTGCATTAGGGAATAAACCAGATATTCCCCAATGGTTTCTTAACTTGACGTAGACATGTCATTACTGCTTATATTTTGTTTCAGATTTCAGACACGTTCTTAAAGGCATGTTATGTATTATTTAAAACAAAAATGGGATTGTTTTGTTATATTGAAATTTCCTTTAGTGAAATTAATCTTTCAAACTATACATGTATAGAGGAATGAACGTTACAAACCCTGTAACATAATAAAATCAGAGAAATGAGAACCCGGGATGTTTCAGATGACAGCAGATACGTTTGTTGGAAAAAGTGGGTTCCATTTGTTTTGCTCATAAAAGATTAACGGATTATATGACAGCTTTTAAAGAACACCTACTTCCCTTTAAGAGCGGGAAATGAAAATAAATAATGGACCTTTCTTATTAAACTTTAATCGGATTAAAGAATCTCGGCACATTTGAGAAAAATATCTAGAGATTTTTATGTTGATACTAAAGTATGCTGTCCAAAACACTAACAAGCAAGGGATTTCTTTTTGCCCTTTGATTCAAACACGCAACTAGATTTAATATATGAACTTTAAAATTTGATACAGCAATAATTTTAAACATGGCAAATACATTACAATTTGTATTAAAGATATTTGTTACATTTGGTTACAATGTCAAACATAATCACTGATATTATATTGGTCGATCGATTGTGGAGGTAGTTAACATGGTACAAGAGTGAGTTTATTGCCACAATTCAACCTTGTGAGAATAACATTTCATTGATCAATGTCGACGTCAATAGAAGGCTTTAGAAATTGTGTTTCTACACATTAAGGCTCTCACATGAAGGAATATCACTTTGTTTTATTAGTGGGCTTTATATAAGATAAACTTGATTTTTGTTTATGAAAAACTCAAGATTTGATTAATTAAATCGATTTGGTTCTTATCTTACCTGATGACATTTTTCATGAAAACAAATGAAAATTAGGAAAAATTGAAAATCAGTAAGGACAATGTCACATTTAGCCTATGAGTTTAAACGAACAATGACAATAATTGTTTTGATTTGTAATCATAAACATTATTAATAAACCACGATGATATATGATTTTGAGCAGCGTGAACTCCACTTGAACTGCTGAAGCATAATAGGCTAAAACACATTCTAAAATATGAGATTATACAATATTACTGTAGCAATTTCAAACATCACAAAAAAATTATCAGGTACAACAATCTTTTCAACGCTCTTTGTGAGATCGAATTACCTCATATACAGTAAGTCATGTCCTTCGTTCATTAAGCAATAATTTATAATTAACGTCAAGTCAAACATGTCGAAGTGTCCCTAGGAGGTAATTGTCTTCGCTCTATGTTTAATGTCATTTATCAAAGGTAAATTTAACAATTTGTATTAGCAAAACATCGAATACATCTATATTCGATAACGATTTGAAAATACTACTTCTCAAATTTTTAAAGTTCATAGTCCTCCACTTCAGGAAGGGAACAACAATTGTTGAACTCAGTTATCTTAGATATTTGCGTATTAACTCTCAATTCGACACGACAATTCTATTAAGTTTAATTGTGGATTTTAACAATTTTCTGTGCGGTATGTTATTTGGTTTTTGAAAAGAAACACGGGTCGCAAAGCACTAATTATGGACATTGTTTAGGTAAAAAATATATTACTATCTTGAACGTAGTTTTTTCCGAAAAAAATTAGACAACAATATGATTTTACATGTACCATTTCAAAAAACAAAGTTCATGCACACCAACAAATATTAGCTTTGATTTTAGTAATTAAAATTATCAAAGTTCATGTACACCACTTTGAGGAAGAAATACAGTTATTAATTCTCATTCGGGAATAAACGATGGAAAATCCCAAAAGGCGTCTCTACTTGACATTGAATTGTTATTAACGCTTATATTTTCAGATTTCAGCCACGTTCTTAAAGGCATGTTATGAATTATTTAAAACAAAAATGGTATTGTTTGTTATATTGAAATTTCCTTTAGTGAAATTAATCTTTCAAACTATACATGTATAGAGGAATGAACGTTACAAGCCCTGTTACATAATAAAATCAGAGAAATGAGAACCCGGGATGTTTCAGGTGACAGAATATGCGTTTGATGTTAAATTTAATAATTTTAGCTTTAAAAAAAAGGTGGGTTCCATTTGTTTTGCTCATAAAAGATTAACAGATTATATGAAAGCTTTTAAAGTACCCCTACTTCCTTTTAATATCAGGAAATGGAAATTAATAATGGACCTTTCTAATTAAACTTTAATCGGATTAAAGTATCTCAGCACATTTGAGAAAATATCTAGAGATTTGTATGTTGATGTTGAAGTATGCTGTTCAAATATCCTTTAGTCTTTGGATTTTTTAATACAAATATTTGTTGTATAAACATAAATATTTTATCAAAGCAATAACTTCTGGCGTTGCAAATAAATTAAAATTGGTTTCTACTCAATGCTACAATGTCAGATATAATCATCGTTACTATATCGTTACGTTTAGTTCTGGAGGTAGTTTCCATGGTACAAGAACGTAATTCCATGAATTCAATATTGTGAGAATAATAACATTATTGATAAATGTTGACGCCAATGAAAGTGTCATTTTGATATTTATTAGAAAAGACATTGTGTGACTCGTGCCAAATTCTGTCTGATCTAGTCTATAGATCACTCATCTCACTATCATTTTTGTGTATCCCCCGACGAGCATTAACTGATATTTTTTAAAAAGGAAGTGCATAAGGAGTATATATCCCGACCTTCTATAACTTTCATAATTATTTAAAGTAAGTGTTCAAGTTAAACTACCATTGTCTTCACGGATTTCAGTTTGAAGTAATGTCCACGTCCATTATAATTCATTTTTTTACAATTTGCAAATTATATACAAAGATGCTTGTATTGTGATGTAGTGAGAATTTTCACTAGAGAGAATTTAATTCAGTCAAGTGAACAAATAAGTACCCAAAATGTCAAGCTTAATGCTTAAAATGTATCGCTAAAGTGACACAATTTTGGAAACTGAATTTTAAGTACAGGTTTTCCATGGCGACTCAAAAGTTAACAATATACTAGTACGAAAGCAATAATTATTTTATAAAATAAGTTACCAACGAGGAACTTGATTTTTAAAGTAAATAATGAGATTAAACACTTTGTGGAATTATTGCTCAATGCTCATCTCTAAATATTTCCACATTTGAAGTTCATGTCCTCCAATAAAGAACGGAAAATCCATTTTTTTTTGTACTCGGTTACCTTAGTAATGTCCATGCTGACTCAAAATTTACCACGAATATTCCATTACGTTCAGTCCTCGTGGATTTCATGTTTTTTTCAGAAATTATCTCCAAAGTTTCCGGTGGGTTTTAATGAGAAAAGCTGCTCTCAAAACAGCATAGCAAATTGTATAGTATACAAAGGCAAGATATTGCTTAAGAAAAATAATAAAAGTATTTTGAGAGAGGCGGATATCCCTAGATTTTTTTCTCGAATTTATCCTTTTATTTTGTTATGTATTATCTGTTCTAGTTTGCGATGCACTCTCTTTTCTCTTTAAACATATATCTTGAGACGGTTAATTTCCTTATAAAATGTATTAGAAAGGTATGATAATATGTCGTCCCTAAATATAATATATCGATATTCGACAACGATTTGATTTTATTACTTAAAAAATAACAAAGTTCATGCAGACCAGAATATATATCAGTATTAATTTTACTATTTTAAAGTATCAAAGTTCATGTACAACACTTTGAGGAGGAAATATAATATATTAATAAAACCTAGGAAATTCCCAATTGCGCATTAATTTGACATGAAAATTTCACTACTACATATTTCGGGCGTATATAAGTTCTCCATAAGGTATGATTTATTTAAAAAAATGCGATTGTCATTATTTGGTTTTCCTTTGGTGAATTAATATTATTCTTCCAACCTATAGAGGAATGATCTTTATCAGAATAAAATAAAAGAAATATTAAAACCCACGAACAGTGTGCTACAGAATACAGAAAAGGCATTTCATTATGCTTTAAAGCATCGACTTAACATTTAATGAGTTTAGCTTTGCGAAAAGGCGGGTTGCAATTGTTTTGCTCATAGAAGATTAAAGGACTTTATGAAAGCTTTCAAAGTGCACCTACTTCATTTTAAGAGCATAAAATAGGAATGAAACTTTCTTATTAAACTTAAATCGGATTAAGGGACCTCAGGAAATTTAACAAAATATATTTTGCTCACTTATAAAGCATGCTGTTCAAGAATCTAACAAACAAGGGATTTCCTGTACTATTTTGATTTGAAAAAAATATTGTATAAACTGTCAAATTTGATATAGCAATAGTTTCTAACATCGCAATTTCATTACATTTGGTTACCATGCAAACATAATAAGCGTTTTTATTGTTTCGAACAGTTCTAGAGGTAGTTAACACAGTATAGGAGTTTATTGCCACAAATCTAATATTATGAGAATCAATTTCTTTGATCAATGTTGACGTCAACGGAATGCTCTCACATAAAGGGAAGTTTCTTCATTTTATTTATTTGATTTATACTATAAACATGATTTTTATGAAAAAGTGAAGATTCGATTCATTAATTCCAATTTTATTGTTATACAAGGACAATTTGCGGTGATGGCGAAATGGCGAAGATAAGGAACGATGAAAAATCTGTACGGGACAATGTCACAAATGCATGCCTATAGTTGTAACGAACTACATTCAGAATATCGTTTTGTTATTTAAATCATAAAATCTCAAAACATTATCATGTGATTTATAATGTGTAAATCAAAGTAAACTCCACTTCAGCTGATAAAACATTAAAGAGAGAAAGCCCATTTTGCAATATGAAATTATACAATGTAACTGTACCAATTTCAAATACCACAAATAAATATTAAATAATATTACAATGCGGCAGTGAGAGATATCTCATTTCTTCATTTCGTTACGTCTTAGGTTCATTTACGAACCATTAATTATTGACGTCAACTTAAAGTGTCCCATGGAGGTAATTGTCTCCTTCCTATGATTAATTTGATTTATCAAAGGACAATTTAATATTTCTTTATCAAAAACATCACAAATCAGAAAGGGATAAGACCATACATGATGAATTTTACAAAGTGACTTCATTAGTGTTACTATTATACATTCTACACTAACCTGAAGATACATAAAAAGGGATATACAGATTATGTAACATAGAAAGGATTACAAACAAGAGCAGTTTCATACTTCTTAAGTGGCAACGAACCACCTAACCTAACTGTTTTCGGACAAAACATTGTTGGTCTGACAATAACATGGACGCTTTTGATGCTGATTTTAGCATTTTCAAATACGAGGAAAATAAGGTGTTTCTGTTAAATAGAATGTGACCTACAATAATGTTTTCACAAGTTTAAACGAATTCCACACTTGTTTCTTCAAACAGACTTGTTTGTTTTTAGATTTGCTTGAATTTTTATATTCGTTTCTGCTTACTTTGTTCACCTAAATCTAGTAGGTGTACCTTCTGTATATATTAGATAAAAAAGTTGATAACGATTATTTTTTGTTTTCAAAATATTTTTCAAACATAAGCTGTTGCTTGGGACTCGTGACATTTGATATCTATGCGCTATACATGATATACAGAATTGTGCATGATCTTAAAAGTAGCTACCCTGGTTTGTATTGTATACTAGGCTTTATCACATGTTTGTTTAACACTGTCTGTTTTATCATATTGAAAGTTCACGTCTTGTTTGTTTTTTATTCTTCTGTCAACAATCAAAGTCAACATAAATTGATGATGAAAGTTTGTTCAACACTTTTCTCAACATTTACCATGGATAGACTGTCGGGCTAATGCGTACCTAGACATGTTAAACAGAATGCATTCTCACTTCCATTTTAACAACATGTTTAAGAACATGCTCTAAGACATTCTGTCTTCAATTTCTATTAAAATCCATATTGCATGTTTTAAAGGTGTAATAAAAATTAACAAGACTGAATATCTTTGATCTCCGTATTGGTATATGAGACAACAATGCTTTAAAATCTTTAAAAAGTATATAAGTTTGTCGTTTTTTACCAATACATTTTGTGATTAGAAACAGTTTAGTTTTTACAGGTTTTTTACCAAAATTGTGTGGTTTGGTTTATCTGGTAAACTATTTGCAAACCAATGTTGCTTATCTTACTAGATGAAAACACAAGCCATAAAATGATGAAGGTCACCATTCCACTGTTTATTTCACTTTCCATAACTTCTGGGGTAAATATATTTTGAGGATACCTTGACGTGTGTTCAACGCTTTAACATTTTACACAAGGGACCGTCCGTCTACGAAACTGATGCGGCCCTGTCATAAACAATTACACGTCTCTTATTTCACTCAACCAACTTTAAAGTAGAGGAAAGGTGTCTTCAAACCCTTTCAATTTTTATTCTGACCAACTCAATAATTTAGAGACCGGGCTTCTCAGACTTAAAAGAGAGAACACATTACATTTCTTTCTATACAATCTGGCAAGGAGCTGATGAGAAAAGAGAGCAGGGTTATCTGATTTACGCTGCAATAGAAATGATAAGCGTGTTAGTACCATAGATAAATATATAAAATTCATACAATGAACTCCCATGAAAATAAAATGTGTTTAAAATTTCAATTACGATTTTTAGTACAACATGCACAAGACATGTATTTTTGATAAAATGCAAAACTCTCATTTTAAAGCAATTGAACCGATCTCAGCAAAGTCTTTCGCAGCTGATATCGATATAGAATGCAA
>JAUMTS010020245.1:0-11418 GCA_032273385.1 Ophiopholis aculeata | reverse complement strand
ATCTCAGGTGCCTTAGAGGTGGAAAGGAATGAGAGAATGGCTGTGTAGCTAGCGCGCTCATAATAATAACCTTTTTGCCCCGGAATTTTTCACGCGCCAGTATACTGAAAAGGTATAAGCATGTTCGCCGTTTCTTGGCAACCAGCGGCGGGAACTTTGGAGTGATGTCACATGAACACTCACTACTGCCAGGAAGTATTAAACATAAATGCACCAAATATTTGTTGTAGCATCATGGGCATGTCATTTTGGTTTGTACTTGAACTATCCCTAAATGATACCTGCGCCATTAACAGTTGCTATAAATGCAATAAGATCCAAGGAGCATCTGAAGAAAAAAAACTGGGCCAATAACCCTGATCAACCCACAACACATACATAAAACTATCTTCAAGTTAATATCCATAGAACGCTGTTCGATATTTTCATTAAAAATTAAGTGAACATGAGTAGCTCACTTTTCTTTGTAATTAAACTTCCTTCGAAACACGAAACCCAAGTAATCAAGAAGAAGATTCTAAAAGCATTAAAGACATATTGTGTGTGCAATTGAAGAGCCGATGCAATATACAACATATATAAAATTTACAAAAGTAAAAAGAGAGGTATTTAAAAGAACAAATTATTATACAACAAGCGTTCAACAGGCTGGTGACCTTACTTTTGAAAATTGATCGTTAATATGAAATCCTATCACACATCCCTTGAGCTATAATTATGAATTTAAAGTTTTTTGCTAAATTTCGAGGATCCATTGAAAATATTTTAGATTTTTCTACCCAATGTCCTTATCTATATCAAGTATCAAATATTTATTGCTGCTGTACTAGTACTGCACGATTAAACTCTATACATATTGTAGTGTAGAACCTGTTAACTTTCTTGAGTGCCGATAACGGGGAAATAATGTAGGTTTGAAGTGTTCAGATGTTGTTTTATGTATGTTGTTCATGGAAGTGACATATTTATTGAAGATATATAACTATGGGCGCAATTCTTCTGCACAAATCACTGGAGTACCTATCCTGAGGACATGACTCTTCTTCTTATAAGAACTTTATTTGTGACAAACCAGTTCGGGAAACTCATTTCTCTCTGGCTGATATATAGTATCCATAAAACGGTTTGCCATAAAGTTCCGGCATCTCGTATTTTGATGAGATTATAAATAAAAAATCCAAAACTTGGTTTGTACAATATAATCAACAAAACAAAATAATCTCAATTAATGGTTTTTGAAACGTCATCTGAAACTGCTGCGTTCCTACTGGTATTGATAATTTTGTAATTAGCAACACATTGAAAGCATACTATTAATGCTGTATACCGTATACGAATTACTCTTTTTGAACCTGAAGCATTACGTGCATTGCATTATGATATTGCACATTTAGACATTGAAGACATGTTAAGTGTTAATTACGCTGTCATATTGATGCAAATGTCATCAAGTAGGACTTGAATCATGAGAAAGGGGAATTCCCAAGCGCCAGTCCATGGCAGTTTTCTTTGTGTAAAGTGTTTCATTTGTCCTTTCGAGAATTCAGAATTTGTCTTAATATATTGAATTCTTTTATTTTATTGTGGCAAATTTAAAGGTCAGAATTCTCGCCACGTTAGAGGTTCACAGATCAAAAACGTTAAACACCATGTGCAGTAATTATTAATTATCAATGGCAACAACAGTACAATAGCATTTTGGGTGCTTTTTAAACTGTACATATGACAGAGTTAGTGGGCATTAACACAATCAAATATATGTCAAATACATTATTTTACGATTAAACATGTGTTTGGGAGGCCAATGCTTTGCACTTAAGATATAAAAAAATATCACTGCAAATAAACAAAAATAAGGAATGTTATAATTATACTTATATTGAGTTGGGTTGATGATGTAGAATACTTCTTGAATTTAAACAACTTACGTCTGCTGTAATAGTCCTTTATCACTATTTATATCTTCAATTAACTAATCCATTTGTTTTGTTTGTGCTATTATTGGTCATTCTAGTGGGAGACAATAAAACATGCATGTATTCTACCACAATTACATGTAAGTGTTTTATTATACAATTCGTATTTTATTTGTGGTACGATATAACATGAGAACTCTTAATGAAAATGTTGAAATTGGAATTAAACATGTGTGTGGGTGGGTTGGGAGTAAGGCAAACAAAATAGGTTTTTGTTTCAAGGTTGAAATAAAATGATCATAAAAGGTCTCATGGTGGTTGATGCTTTAATGTACAGATGAATTGCAAGTAAAGTGTATTTTTGAGAAAATCTGTTACGTATAACACACCTCTATAAAATGGTTACACCTAAGTTGAATCGTATAACAGCTCTGAAAACAACATATACTAACAAATCGCGCAATCGTGTAATCGCGTACCAGCAGCGCAATCATATTAAAACATATATATAATAAGGTTGATTATTTTATACTTATGTTTAATTCAACCTTCAAGTTTAGGGTTCATTTATCTTTGCACTAAGTACATAACATACAAATAACAGAACAAACCTTAAAATAAACATAAAATGACACTTTGTACAGGGATTCTGGGAAAAACCACCACAATGACTTCATGTAAGCTAAGTTAAAATTTGAGCCTTCTGCAGTCCTGTCATTTAAACTAAAAGAACGATTTTGCTCCTATCCAATATCTACATATTGTGTGTATTAATACTACGTCATAGTGCTAAAAAGATCAAGACACGTGTGTCCAATTTTACCACTGGGTTTATTTTTCTTTAACATTTCATATTTAGTTATTGTTATGTAGAGCGCTTCTGAGAAAATGTGTTTGACATTAAGTGTTCTTCATCTTTATAGACTTGTAATTTTTTTTATGAATAAAAAGCTTTGGGGAAATTTACAAAGTGGGAAATATCGATTCAATGCAGTGTTATAGTGTTATATTGTACCATAGATAACCTAATTATGAGACAATTCAGCACGTACCTATGTAATTCGCCTCAACGTATGGTGTAATTAATCCATTTTAAGTAATGGTCTATCCGTGTTTGTATGTTAAAAATCGATTTAATTAGAAAATTAGAAAAAACAAATTAACCGGTCGTTTCTAATATAAAACAAAAGATGTTAATTTCTTTGACTATTGAAATACGTAATCGGTATTGTCAATTTTACTAATAATAAATAAAACCCGTCGGTGAGCATGTTTTGACGTCAAAGCTGTGCCGTTCTGCTATGACATCACAATCCAGGTAAGGGCAATAATCGAATTTGTAGTATAGCCTTAGTTAAAACCTTATATGTAGATTCAAACATTGTAGCAAGACAGTTGGCCACAAAGGGAACTATAAAAATCATCGTCATTCCCGTTATTCTAGCTTAGATTAGCATCATTTTGAAACTGTTTCTTATGCTCCCTGCACTATGTAGGGGTAGTATAACTTGTAGATCTTTAAAGTCCGACCAGCTTTAGAGGTCGAGTTCCCCCTGTAATCGATTGGGCAAAACACTATGTTGTGAATTACTTACATATTCGCACAGTGCAAGAAAGTTTCATTGGGTAGCAATCTATTTGAATGAAATCGTTCTGAAGAAACATATCGGTTACATTCGCGTTTCCCATTTATTTATCGGTTATCGGTTATTCTGCATTGCGCAGGAGATTAACCCAGATAAGGCGGGTTACAATCTCAAAATGCCAGATCTCTGTTTGCATTGGTTGTCCGGTAGAAGTTATATAAAAGGTCTTGTCTTGCATTAACTATTACTTTTCGTTTGATTGCTGGTTGCTATGGTCTTAAATTTATACCAACGAGCCCGAACTCCTTAGATGCTAAATAAAATGCATTTTAATTTTTTTTAAACGTAGTTAGACTACAAAGGACACATAAAACTGGTCAGTCAAGAGAAAGATTTCAATAATGTTATGTACATATTGAAGAACAATTGCAATCTTTATAAAACACAAACAATGTACTTTAGGAAAACTAAGTACTTATTTTAATCAGTAGTTGGTGTATTTTTAAAAGCGTTCAACAGGCTGGTCACCTTAAATTAGCCTACATTTGTTGTGTTCTATAAAGCATCACACATTAACATCTTATCATAGTATATCCCTTTACGTATTGTGAATTTAAAGTTGTTGTTTATTGGTGTGTAAATGTCGAGGACCCATTCATCATAATTTAAGATTTTCTACTAAATGTCCTTGTCTATATCAAGTATGACATTTATTGCTGCTGTACTAGTATTGCAACGCAAACGATTGCATGATTAAACTCTATTCATATTATAGTAGGCAACTTGTTCAAATTCTTAAGTGCCGATAACGGAAGATAATGTAGGTTTGAAGTTTCCAGATGTTGTTTTTATGTTGTTCAGGGTAGCGACATATTTATTAAAGATATATTACTGTGGGCGCCATTCCTCTTCTCAAATTTTTGGAGTATCAATCCCGAGGACACGTCTCTCTTCATCTTATAAAGACAATTATTTGTGACAAAGTAAAACAGGAATCACATTCTTTTCTGGCTGTTTTTTTTGTATTCATGAAACGGGTATCATATCGTGGATCTCCAGTTGCAATTGAACGTGTCGAATTATCCTCTAAATGTGGCGAATGGTGATACTTTAAACGAACGAAAGATAAACACTTCCTCTTTTTTTCCTCAGATTATAACCAAGATAAATCATCTTACTTTGTTTGCTTTTTAAAACGTCACTTGAAACTGCTAATATTGGTACTTATCTACTGGTATAGATTTGATCAAAGCTATGAATTTCTCATCTTCTCCACTCTTGTGTATTTTATCACTAATACTAATAGAGTTTGAAGTAGTAGGGAAATCCCCAATTCATTGTATACCAAATTGTTGTAACTGACATTTGTTTTCTATTACTGGATGACTGTGAATATTCACTCTTAAATGAACTGCCCATGATTGCAGCTGGTCAAGAAAACTTTATAAATATTTCCATAAGCAATTACAGAGACATATAAATTAAATCAAATAACAAAATCCCCATAAAATTGCTGAAATTGTGACGAAAAGAGAGTGTTTGGAAAGTTTGATATGATAAGCAGTGTTTTTAATTTTCTAAATTGTTTGTTTCATAAAGTTTTCTTCTTAGAAAAGAAAAACTAATTTCTGTGGACAAAAGTGAAATTTGAAATTAAGGATGATGGGTAGTCCTGTTAATAATTTCATAACTAAAATTCTCAGAATTCTAATAATTGGAAACAAAATGATTACTACATCTTGAACAACAACATCATGAAGTATACCAAGGTATGATGCTCTGGTACGAAGGTTTCTTCTTCTATTGGTCAGGTACAAATATTACGTGAAGTGCATAATGATTCCCACATTCAAAATCCATGACGTCATATTAATTAAGTGTTATTTTCGCCATCCTTTTGAGGCAGATGTCGTCATTAACTTAGACTATAGGGAATTCCCATGCCCAAGTGGACTGTACTTATCTTTTTGGAAACTGTTGTTTTGTCCTTTCAAGAATTTTAATATTTGGATTCTTTTATTGCTGCTTTATATATAGATTCCAAGGCATTTTAATGCTGAAGAACAATAATGTTATACAATTCATGTAACCTCATCCAAAGTATACTTTGCCTCATCTATACACTTATTTTACACTTATTACATCCCCGTCTTTTGAAAAAGGTTCCAAAAATAACACCCTATGCTGAGAATTGAAATTATTCCAATGTACCAGGCAGGCAGTGCGATCAAGTTAAGACGTTTGGAATAGTTCATCAATATGATTTAAAAGTTTGGGTTTAGTTACATGTTAACCAAGATATTGTGATATCAATATTGAATAAAATGTGTAAAATACTTTTATTTCGAGATACCACTAAGAACTCGTTCACCACAATTAATAAATGAAAGCTTAATCACTGTTATTTCATAATGACTTCCAAACCCTGATTCGGCCTTAACAAGAATAACCTATAATATATTCTGACTGTAAAAGCCTGTTGAAAAAGCAATACACAGAACTCATATTGACAGCAAAACCTGGTAAAATAACAGTAATCAATGTATGCATTATTAACATTAGGTAGTTAATGGTGCATCCAACGGACGAGGAAACAAAGCACATCTAGGACCAAAAATGGTACAAAAGGGATACCCAGAATATATAAAAATAGAAAGAAGAGGTAAGGTATACCAACTAAAAGCTTAATCACTGTTATTTCATAATGACTTACAAACCCTAATTCGGCATTAAGGTAAACTGGTCAGTTTTTGTTATTAGTTAGGCTTGTTTGTTTGTATACTTCCACACACTTTCTTCTTTGTACAGACTTATTTGTTTTTAGGACTTGTTTTGTCACTTCTGTGACTGCTTTTTTAGCAGTGTTCCCCACATTTAGTTGGTATACCTTGCCTCTTCTTTCTGCATAATTAACGTTAATTTAAACTGATGGAATTGAAATATATCTTAGCTGAGTAAGAACCTCGTATTTTTTTTGCATTTAAATTTCTGATTTTAAGAACTATCCTCATTTATCTTTTTCAAGTAAGATAATCTTTTGTTTACAGATACGTAATTTGACATATTTCTAGTACCAACATTCGTTACAGCATGTTTTCCCTGGTCGCTAAATGTCAGTACTCGGTAACACTTCAGTTATGTATAATTTACATGACGTCTCAAAGTGGCAACTTTTATGACTTCATTATTAATAACAGCACTGAGGCTCCAACCTCTGCGTTCACCACATGTGGCCTTATAACACACTTTACGTGGTGATAAGTATGCCATGTGGTACAAGAATTTAGATACAATCCAATTTAATTTAACCAATATGGGTTTTTTTAAATGTCATATTTATTTCTGATTTATTACGTAAGGCATTTCAAGGGAAAATGTGCCCATGAATTAGAAATTTAGTTGTTTTCCCCTTTTTATTTGTAAGCAGACTAAAATGTCGTGAATGCAAAAATACGTTAGTTTACTGAAAGTTAATAAGCTCTTTGCAAATTGGCAAAGTGTGTATTATCTACCCCATAATTGCTGGTACTATCTACAAGCTAATGAAATGACATATTGTAAGTCGCCTGAACATGTGTAGCAAATTGATCTATGTTAAGCGGTCTCATATGGGATATGTTCATATTTTACATGAATTTCAAAGTAACGTGGATTTTGCGTCCTTTTTTGGGTATTATTTGCACAAATTGGCATTCAAAGGTAGCGAACAGCTTACTAGTTTTATACATTTTAATATACTTTATCTTTATTTTAGAGTAGAAGAAAGATTTCAGGAAATTGAAGATAATAACCAATTGCATTGATCCTTATTTACATCAAATGGGTTTATTGCTAACGTTATTGAAATAAGTGGTAAGCAGGCAGTGTAGATTGTTTTTATAATAATAATCCGCAGTCCATGGAAAAGCAAACATTTGTGATGATAGAACCATGTTACTGTTACCAGGTTAGGGTTATAACCAAATTAGTGGCACCCCTTAATGAAACCTAACCTAGATTCATTGTGTTAGGTTGCTGCGCTTAAGCACAAAGGTGACGCAGTTTCTATTTGTAGTCTGTTGATACCTGGAAAGGTGAATTACGACGTGTAAAAGGGTATTTCATTCAAGAAGCGAGTATCGTGATCTTATGAAATACTGTGATTTAATCAAATTATCTACGATATTTATCTAATTATATTTTACCTAAAATGCAAATGAATTAACCAAATGGTAACTGCTACAAAACATTTGATAAATGACTGAAACTATTAACATAAAAGGTCAGCATCGTTCTCAAGATTGTCAAACCTTCCATTCTTTTACATTTGTAGGTACCGATATTTAAATAGTTTATATATCGAAAAGAATATCATTGTAATGAATATTTTAAAAGATACCAGGCGAATGTTTATTTGTATCTAAGTTTTGAAATAGTAAGTACAGATTATAAAAGGCCATTTCATAAAGAGTTTATTCAACGTGGGTTGCCCACAGGAATGACGATGAAAGTATCGCCTCGATTTTGAAATGGTATAACAATACTCGTTGTACGCGGTAGTGTTACGTTAGTCAATATCTTCAAAGGTCCCATAAGCTTAGAGTAATGATTATTTGATGACTTTTATCAATCGTATTTAGCCCAGAACAAGTAAAAAAATATCTCTTTAATCGCTTGCGCATAACATATAGCGCGAACTACTATGTCATTTGCAGTGAATAAAGATACATTTCAGACCTTTGAGCAACATCAGGAAAACTAAATCGTTTTGTAAGTAGATTTGTTACGCTTTTTCCCGATTGATTACTTTGCTTTGTTTGTTTAGGTTCATAGGTACTAGGTTACCCCCTCTTCAGCAGCACAAATATCCGTCATCCAGTAATGATGAATTGACGGGCTTTTCTTGGGAAATAGCGACGGCTTAATACAATCAAACAGGTTGCAATTAAAAGACAAACACATACAATGGAATCATCGTGTAAAATAGTTAATATAAGGTGTTCAAAAGGCTTTCCAAGCTGAATTTAACGAATTTATAGATGTGCTAATGGCGATTTTATGTTTAAATGATTTATATTTTATAAAGTCCCCGGCGTCTCTAAGGAGATTTGTATGTAAAATGTGAAGTTTATATCCGACTGCAAAACAAAATGCTATAAAATCATCCCTTAAGTAGGGTGAGTATATTCGACAAGTATTTGTATGAAAAGTATGAGTCAACCGTAAATGTGTTTATTTAGAGAAAAGTTGCTAATTTGTTTTGAACGTATTCATGTATGTTTAAAAAAAATGCGAACACCATTCTCTGTGACTTATCTCATGCACTTGAATTTGCCAATACTATAGTAGGTCTGAATTATTTATGGCACAACCGATTTTTATGTTTGTTCTGATTCTGCATACACTGAAATTATTCAAAAATGATAAACGCAAATAGAAGGAACTACTTAAGGAAAATGATCAAATCCGGAAACATTAAATTGCTATCATACATACTATTTCAACGATCCGACTTTTAGATTCAAATTAAGTAAACATGGGAAGAAAGAAAGGACTGTTAGACGAAGACGAGGAGTCGGATAATTGTTTGAAACTTGTGATACGCCATTATTTCTTTTTGTTTATGAACATGTGCATGATAGTAAAATATCCCGTTCTGTTAAACTATTTTGTTTTATAGATGGACATTTTTTGTATCGTGTACATTTGTTACCACTCAACAACTAAGTTACGTTAGATAAACGAGCACATAGTGAGGACCAAGAACACTCACCAAATAAACTGGGACAACGTAAAGGTCCTTGACAAGGAGCCTAAGGACATCCCAAGGAGAGTCCTTGAGGCCATCCACATCAGAAAAAAAGGACCGAACTTAAACAGAGACAAGGGGCTGGACTTAGATCCAGTCTGGGACAACCTTTTCCAACCAAACAAGACCAGGGGGAGACACACTTTGACGTCATAAAGAACTGTGACGTCAGTTGGTTGTTCATCTAGCCAATTCTAGAAACAAACAATACCGTTAAAGCGCTTCCTGGTAAGCGAAATTTAATTAGTGTAGAAGTTTAATTTCTCAATTATTTAGTTGTATACTTATTTACAAATTACCTATTTTAATACTCGTTGGTGGCTTATAACTCAACTATAACAATGTTCTTTTAGGATACTAGGTGACTTTATAAAATAACGAATGCACAACAAAGATGAAGATCGTTAAATGTATAGCTTAGAAGAAGAAGAAGCATTGATACAACTAGTACACAGTGTGATTCTCTCTTTAAATCTGTACTTCGTGGATAGTCTACAGCGAAAACGCGCTCCAGACATTTGCTTGGTTCGAAATTTAAAATATGACATTTGTGTCAATTTCATCTATATATTATAAATAGCTACAAGATTCGTGACTGTCACTGTAGAAGGTGGACTTGAAATTAACTGTAAAGAACTAAGTCATGTATAGCCATATGTTAAGTATGATGTCAAATTAGATTGAAATATGGACGCATATTTTAGACCACTGGTCTTACCTTCAAATATCTCAATAAAATCATCTTTACTACTAAAAAAAATTATATTCTGTCTGTTTGTCACTGCTTTGTCTCATTATAATTATTTTGAAAGAAACATTTTAACCTTCTAAAAATATAACACTTTGTATGCCGATGTTTAGCATGTTTGAAAAAAGAACTATAAAAGGTCAATTTGTAAATTAAAGTCCTCCAGCTACATTTAATAAATATACATAGTCTACAAAAATGAAGTGGACATGTAAGTGTGTTGAAACTCTAAGTGCCAGTTGTTAACCTTTCGAACACTTAGTAAGTAAAGTATGCCATACATGAGTTACATGCAGTGCATTGATTGAAACTAGGGTAATTTAATCAGTATAACGTTGTTGGCTGACTTCAAGCCATTGATTGCCATATTTTATGACCTAAAAATTTAGTTAATGTACTAACTACACTGACCGGTACATATTCTTTCAGATCCGTGATCTCTGTGCCAGGTTTTACTTGAGTCGAAATGATTTTACTTGTTATTGTACTAAAACTTAAATCTGAATAAAATTAATGCAAATAATTTAAAGAAAACTATATCAACAGTGCAACAATTTACACGAAGCTTGGTTTCATCATTATTATTAATATATATACAGCATAAATTGGTGTAGATTATTCATCCAGTAGTATTACATGAGAGTTTCGATAAATCCAACACTGGAACTAAAATGTGCAACTTACTAGGCTGCCGTTTATCACGTGACCAATCAGAGGCCTGATGAAGTCTGGAGGTACCAGACGCAACGTAGCCTAGTAAGTTGCAAATTTTAGTTCCAGTATTAGAGTTATCAAAACTCTCATATATACAGCATGTTATGGTCTTGATCCCTATGTAATGAAATATGTACTGGCCCCTTAATTTGTTACAGTATGTTTGCAAATACACAGCTTAGAGTACAATACAACTTGTAGTCTCGCCCTAGTCCGTTGATGATTCCCTTTTATATATATAATCAAGATCATCTGGCTCTAGTTTGCAAACTAAAGAAATGTTGCTCACCCCAAAAAATGTCCTAAATAAGGTCACCAATACCAAAGAGAGCACCACAAGATTTAAACCACCCTGTCAACTGTTTCTTGTTAGCGGGCCTTCATCCAAAGTCTCAAGCTACCACTATGCACACTTTACGGTGCAATGCACAGAGATTGGTGATTTGACCCCAGGTTGGATCTCCAATGTCTTTTCCCCAGGTAGGTATAAACAAAAAGCCAAACGACACATATTGCATATTTTATGGCATAAATAATGAAGACTGCTATTAGATAAAGACACAAAATTAGTTATGTTGCCCTCATCGACCGACTGTTAAATACGGGATATCGGTTCATTTTTTTTAAAGAACAAAATTGGGGTAAAGTTTCCACAATTATCCTTAT
>JAUMTS010020134.1:0-11419 GCA_032273385.1 Ophiopholis aculeata | reverse complement strand
CAAAATAAAATCCACTCGAGGCCATTAGGGGTCATTAAGGGGTCAAAGGTCAAATTGTAATCGCGCAAGTCGAGAACCGCGAAAATAATTGGACGACCTATATGGGACCGCTGTCCCCATTTTTGTATTTTGTTTAGTTACAAATTTTGAGTCAAATTCTACTATTTGAAAATTGATTCATTGAAACCTACCATAATTCTCTGCAGAAGTGCCACATAATAGGATTAGTTACCCCAGCAATTGGTCCAAACAAATGAAAGAAATAATTTATAGAACATAGATACATCAATTACATCAGAATGTGGCAAAGTTTGAATAAAAACGAGTATGCATGGTCTTAAAGATTACGATGAGTGACATACAGTGCTGGGAATTCAAATGTTGCTGTGTTTAGCGTGTGTATTGTAAACATGAGTTCCTGAGATTTGTTTCGACCGATTGCTGGGGTAACTAAAATCTTATTACGAATTGTTACTTGAGCACTTTTCCAGCAAATTCCTCCTTTTTCACCACATGTACTGACTCTGCACACTGCACAAATTCATTTCGTTCTAAATGATACCTTGTCAACTCGGTTTCAGACTTGTTATGGTGTTCTTGATGGTTTTTGGAGCATTATGGACACCTGTTATACAGAATAGTGGTAACAATGGCCAACTCTTCACCTATATGGCTGCAATTGGAAGCTCTATCAGTGGGCCTCTCATTGCCAACTTTATGCTGGCAATATTTTGGCATAGAACAACAGAACCAGTAAGTCTGCCCTCAAATGCAGTAACTACAATAGCAAAATATAGTAGATACTGCCATTTCACTCTCAGGTTCAATTCATTCCTAAACCCCCAAGTGTAAAGATTTGTTTGGTGTAACACAAAGTGATGTATCGTGCATTTCGGGTAGAATCCATAGTGACATATCAATGAATTTGCCAAAAAAGTGTATCACATAGTGTTGGGTAACTATGTCACTATATTACACATATCATAAAGCATGTTTTAAAAGTACTGAATTTTTAGGAGGGAAGTTTCTTACCTCTGGTTTTATTTCCTGGAGAAATTGTCAAATATTTGTGACATGTTTTAATTTGATACAATTCATGTACCCTTCATAGCCCAGAAGTTTGCTTTGTGATCAAATTACTGTCATGATACGCCACTATGTGATACAAATGTATGTTCTAAGTATACTTCAAATGCATGTATGTTGGTCAAAAATTGGCATTACCTACCTGTAAAGCGTGTAAATAATCTTTGAAATAAGACCAACATTATGCTAGTCAAAAGTAAACCATTTTCAAATTGAAAGTAGTCAGGACTCTTTAAAATTAATGTATTACATTGTAAATTGTGCGATTGGTAAAAGTCACCTTTTCGGGATGTAATAATTTTGAAAGAGTAAGGAGAAATGGACAATATGTGAAATTGTTATTCTTTATTTTACTTTCTGGGACTTGATAATTGTACAGGTGGAATGTTCATATTGTTGATGTTTTTTGGCAAGCTGCTAATGTTATTGTTAAATCACACCACTGGAGCTTCAACTCAAAGGGTAAAACTGTTTCTGCGAGTCAACTTTTACACAATGCAAAGGTCAAGAATATAAGGAAGTTCTTGTAGCATTAATGACACTAGGTGTATTCTAGTAGTTTCAGAAGCAAAATGTATGTACACTTTGAGTACAAATCAGCTTTAGGGAAACTGTAGTTCCAGACATGTAAACAACAGTGAACCTTTCCAAGAAAGGCGGCCCCTTCAGTTTATGGATGCATTTATGCTACATTTGAAATTCATAATACAAAGGAGTTGTTTTTTGAAAGTTTTAGGCAATATTTTTAACCAGACCCGTCAGTTGTTTGCTTCAGAACATGCTAATTATGTACTTTGCAGCATCAAATCTGTCACATTAGTGCAAAGTTGTGATCCCATATGACTAATTTGGGTTTAGAAGTAGGCTTAGTGGGCAGACAATGACACAAGGAACAATGGCCTAGCCCTAGCCTAGACTAGATGGGATGGTTACAAGCCTCCCATTTCTCACCAGGGAATTACATGGCGTGACTATACAGCCTCCAAACAGGCAATCCACATCGGGAGGGATTTGGGTAAGCTTACTAAAGAGCTTGCTACGGAGTGGCAGGTTAGTGCAGGAGACAGCGCGTAGTTCCCAAAAGGGACTCGGAGTCATCATTGAAAGAGTCTCTTTGGCAAGGGACAGTATAGTACATGGGACCTGGGATGTGTAACTTGTCTTGTTATATTGGAAGTTGTTTAATCAATCTGTTGTCAGATTTATGATGTGCGTGTGGTTTTTGTTTTGAGTTTTAATTGGGATTAAGTTTAATGTAGCTTCTGAAGTTCTGACTAGTTCAACTTGAACTTCTAAGATTTTTGAAGGATACTTCTTCAGTTAGCAAGGCACTAATAAGGAGAGTGGCATTTAGGATCATTTTAAGGGTTTACATCTGGTCTCTTTTTTTTTATCCCTGTAAAAGAATTAGCCTGTTTCTGTGCTCTTTCTTCTCTTCCATCTTAATTTGTAACAAAATAATGTGATTTGCTGGTTGGGTTAGTTGAAGTTTTTGTATGTATCAGCTTGAACCAGTAAGAAGTAGGTTAACGAATGACATCATATAGGGTATCAATTGCTTACAGCTAACCCAATTTGTTGATTTTGGGTATATAAGCCTGATTATTAAGTGGCACATTTTGTCTTTTTGTTGTTGTATCTGTTTCGAGTATTTCATTTGTGGATTTCTGACTATTTGGTTATGGGGTTTCTCCCACATAGGAATGTCTTATGTAATAATAGGGAAGTTTTTGTAATGGATGGTTTATAATATTCAATGCATCTGTGAAAATAAATACAACCTGGCAATTTGACTCATCTTACACCATAGTACTTAATTTGGCAACTGATCCAGAAACACCTGTTGCCTGTTGTTTTGGTAAACAATTGAGTTATTGCTTGCTTTTGAAGTGTAGATTTGCGTGCATGTTGAAATCGCTTTTAGGTTATTTCTCGTAGTGAGATGGGACAGAATATTTGCCAAAACATCTCTTGGTAGTTTTCAGAGGATACATTTTTCAAAGGAGGTTGCATTATTCCAGACTTAAGAGTCCTGAACCTTCTCTTTTCTCTTACACTCACAGTTGCTTGTTTTAGATTAACATTTTCTAATGTAACATCTTATTATGATTTTCCAAAGAAAATATTGGTTCCAAATGGCAGGTTTTTGTATTTACAATGGTTGCTTTTGGTTTTATTTATTTTACTAAATAATACCTGAAGATCTATTGACTTTCAAAACATCTGTTTGAACTTTAATAATCAGCAGATTATTTGTGTTTTGTATAAGAATTCTGGACTTCAGAATGATTGGTTGATAACACATATATTTAATTGTTGAGGTTTAAATTCACTTTCACTGTCAGATGACTTATAGATGTGTTACAAGGATAACTTCTGATTTTCAGCATAGGTTTGTGGAACTCTATGATAGGTTTGTCTTGATCAGTGTTTTGAAGCCAAACTTTAAGGTTTGGTGGACAGATTGTTAACACTTAAATTTATTTCTGTCAGCGACCTTTCAACATCCGAACAAATCTCAAATGTATCAACATTGTGATGTGATCAAGCAAAATGAGTCGGGAACTCACAAATGTTGAATTAAAGATACAGCTTAATAAAGAAATAATGTACTCTATTTCCTATTGTTGTTACTACCATTCTCATCTCATATTTTTTTCAACTTTTCAGTTGACTTAATTTCAAAGGCATTTTCTGCAAAATGTAAGCTTTTTAAATGATGTATGCAATCAAGTATAAAAGTTAAAATTGAATCTGACAGACTTCAGACTCGTTCAGCTTGATCACATAACATATACTCTTTGATGGAGAGAGCAAAATGACAACATCTTAAAATAATGTAGTGTATCTAGCTTTTATTATGTCAAATGTTATGAAAAGTCTTGACAGAGAAGTTTTACATTGTAAAGTTTCACCCAGAAATTCAATATGAATTGTAAACAGCTTTCTGTTCAATCTCAAGCAAGTTCTTGAAAATATCTTTTGGATGTAAGGAATCGCAGAAACAATGAACTACTACAGGTAGTTGTTCCAGTTACTCTTCTCATTTCAATTCCAAACTGGACAGGCTTTGTAAACAGGTCAAGAATTGAATCAGATTTTCAACTTCCTTGTTAATATGTTTCCTTAGAGACCCAAACTCTATTTCAGAAAACTTGCCTCGGGTTGTT
Organism: Ophiopholis aculeata; assembly: GCA_032273385.1. Taxonomy (NCBI): domain Eukaryota; kingdom Metazoa; phylum Echinodermata; class Ophiuroidea; order Amphilepidida; family Ophiactidae; genus Ophiopholis; species Ophiopholis aculeata. The sequence goes on along the minus strand of JAUMTS010020134.1, from coordinate 7,163 downwards.
TAGAAAATTACGTTCAAATGTAGCAGACTCTAGATGTTATCGGCAGTGTTGTGCTATCGTATACACTATGATACACACTGTGTGTTCATGAAACTACTGTATAGCAGGGGATTTTTTGTGGGGTTTAATTTTGCACTTCATAATTAACCAAACCATGGAAGCATAAATTATTAGACAAAATCATTTTACAACCCACAGAGCTCAATGCTAAGAGCTTTGGGTAAGAGTTGTGAAAAATGTTCCTGTCAAAAAAATCCTGCTATATAGTAATGACAGTAATTTACATTAAGTTCTGGATAAACTAGTCAATTACTGAAGAACTTCACTATTGTTCTTGTCATCGGGTAATGACTTGATTACAGTGTCCTCTCTCATTAGCATGCATGATTATCAGATTATGCAATATGTCATTTTACTCAGTTTGTTGTTTTTCAATTATCTTACATAATATTTATGCAGATATGCAAGCGTGAAAATGAGCCGTTATTTTAAGACCATTGAAATTTTGTAAGGGTCCATATTTGGTTTCCCAATTATATCACACTTTAGGGATTAATATAGGACAACCTATTTCAAGGGCCATTTGGGACCTTTCAAGGGCCACCACTAATTTTGAGGGCAATTAGCCCTTATTTCAACCCCTGCAGATATGCAGTGTTTCATGATCCAAGCGTATTGCCACAATCTATAAATTGTCAGTAGTGCAACTAGTCTCTTAAACAACCGCCAATGGGCTTTTGGTGATGTTCCAACAGATGAAATGTGCCCAATTTGGTACTTTATGGGGCAAAAGTATCGGTGCAAAGTGGCAAGATTAGGTAATCACAGTCTGTTAATTGGCCATATATCAAACATGGTTTGTAATTGATAATGGTTGGATAAAAAATGGAATCTGTTTGTATCTCAATGTAGGATATCAAACCAACGCTAGACCAAAGAAGACTTGCGTTTTTGCTGAAAGAATCCAAACTAGTATGTATTATTTCGTTGAATTAACTTGTGAATATAGATAATATGAATATTATATTCAAAAGCAATAACATAACAGATGTTTTAAAACAACCAAATATTTCCCTGGCCACTTCCATATATTGAAGCAATCTGACAAAATAAGATTTGAAACACCAAATTTCTTTGAAGATGTGGCAGTATTTTCAGCCTCAGCTGAGAATTCAAGGCTCTCATCAAAGAGCATTTCAACAGAATTGTTACATATTCAGATTTCCACATCCACATCTATTGTTTTTGGCCAGATCTGCAGATCTGAGCAAAATGATCAAAATCAAGAACAGACTGTGATTACCTAATGTATTGACTTGGTACAGGAGAAATTCTAGCACAAACATACACAGCCAGATTCATGAGTTCATAGTTGAGCATGTGGTAGAAACTGCATGTGTTCGCCCAGTGAGTGTCACTATAGAGTACTTACAAGCTGATCATCTCTATAGGAACTCTGGTTTCTTAAGAACTACGTAGGATCTCCAGAGTACACATGCAGGCGTGTGGTAACCACATCATCAACTGATGAGTTATGAATCTAGCTGTGTACCAGTCCCAATGTAGAAAGCATGATCAATGTTCATTTAAGTTCATATACATTTATGTTGCATTTAATGCTTGTTTATTTTTCACCAATGCTTACATTTTCATACATGTATACATGATGAAACCAAAGAGATCATTTTAAATACTACAATAATATGCATTGTTATGTTACAGTTATGTATTTTATTTATATCTACATGAACTTATTCCATCAAAATTGCCTGAGTTACCTGTCATCTGCCTGGCATTGCAAACTTAGATACAAGTATTGATCGGGAAACCAAACTTTCAAAACTTTTTTGGAATTAACAGACCTTAGCCCAGTCTTCAGATATATAAACATGTAGGGGTGATAACTTTCTTTATTTTGATGGAATAATACCTTTAGCATAACTTTTGCAGAGTAAACCCATTTGCCTGATGTTTAATTTTAACCATTAATTTACCTTAATTGCAATATATACCCATTGCAAACCTGACCTTCACAGAGTTAACATCTAAAGCTTCACCCAACTTTAATTTTGCTTACTTCAGTTTAATTTCATTTATCATGAGCTTTAATAAGTATGCATTTATAAGTATGTTTTCAGCATCATTCAAATCATAATTTTTCAAAGATTTGCATCAGGTTATCAAAGCCTTATGCCTTCACGTATGAAACACCCGGACTCTCAGAACACAAATGATTTAGGTGGCATGTTCATGCATGTATGGGTTCCTCGGGAATTGGCCCTATGGAAGTAACATTGTTTTATTCACAGCAAAGTTCTCATGACCCACCATATTAGGCTCATTGATGGAGCTATTTCAAAAGGAACAAGACTGTGGAGTATCTTCAATGGTACTGCACAGTTATTCTACCTTGCAGTAGCCACAAAGTAGCTATAGAAGTGAGCCATCCAAGTAAAAGTCATAAGAATTGAGCTGTGTAGTCTAAGAGCAAGCAATGCAATGACCAGATACAATGATGGATCTTTAGTTTTAAAAGGCATGTTTTGTTTAAATCTCAGTCAATCGGCATGCTGGTTCCTGGATGGACACATTCTGTGCATGAAACACATCAAGACAATTATTGTTGGTTGATCTGGATGTTTGCACCCTGACCTATGTATTTGTATCCAAATTCACACTTGTTTTGTTACAGTATATTTTAATCTGCATACTTGCATTATTTTATGAGTTTGATTTGTACGTGAATATATACCACCATACCTGTAATCCAAATCAACATGCTCGTCCTTAATTACCATATGCAGCCCCATGGCCCTGGGTCGCAGCCATCGCCACACGCACGGCCTTCGCCACTCAACACTCCTCCCATGATGCCACAGAATCAGGTTCGTAACCATGAAAACCGCCACCACCATCATCATCACCACCTCCCCCACTGTTTCCACGGAAACAGCGCATTCATTTTCTGCTCAACAAGAAACAAGGGATAAGTAATTAACATAAAAATGGGCTTTAGTGGAGGGTACAAAAATGATATATCTACTTCACATGTTCCTCACAACTGAAAACTCCATAAACAAATCGGGTTTCATAAAAAATGACATTCTCCGGATCCTTTCCTTTAATAACTTGACAAACTTGTCCCAGTTACGACACTTTTTCACTTTTCTTGTTGAGCAGGTCACCAAAAATTGTGAGCTTACTTCATTAATGTTTGGAATCAATGATATACAAATAATAAGATGAAAATAAGTTGAAAACTATTTTTAAAATCACAAAATTAGAGAGGAAACCCCAAGCGAAACCAAAACCAGATCTGCTCCAGATCAAAACTTGTTCTTAATCTTCTTAAATTGTATGCGTGGAATGTTAGAATTTCAATTGTTTTAACATGTTTCGTTTGTGCATCAAGCAATTTAATAAAACACCAATGAAAAAAGCTCTCAATATCCTCCCATTTTTAGCATCATCCCTAACAACTCCATGCTGTATTAAGCCCATAAAGCCAAGTGTTCATTCAGAGTAGAGATGAGTTCATATGGCAATTTCTTACAGTGGCAGAACTAATAAAAGAATGCACCTTAACCTTACCTTTCACCCTTATCTGTATGACATTGCCTGTATCTGTTCACCTTTGACCCTTGAACCTGAAGTGAACTTAACCCATTTACTATTGTTTCAATGTCCATATCATGCAACCCTTCCCACTTTAGATTTTCATGTAGATATTCTGTGCTGTTTGAGAACGACTGACTGTGCACTTCAGAATAAAAAATTAGTAGTAGAATAAGGTCCTTTGTGGTTAAAACAAGGGTACGAAAAATAGTGTTCCCTTGTCCTGCATCCTAAACCCTACGTTACCCAGGTTCAAGGTATATTGCGAGTGTGATTTAATAGTTGTGAGTTAAAATGTGCGAGATGCGAGTTGTATTTTTTGAGTTGCAAGTTGAATTTGGCTAGTATTTGAAACTCGCACATTATCCAAACCCCTTACCCAACACACCATTTCCAATGTGCATTAATGATTGCTCTTTGGTGAAGTTTAATTTGTGGTTTCTGGAATATTTAATATGTCCTGCACATGCCTCTTGTCATGACAAACTATTATGTTTGTTTGAAATGGTCTAATGACAAGCTGCACCATCCATAACTACAAGTCATATACTAACAAATTAACTAATAAAACTAAGAAGTGTTTTGAATTTGTTTTCTTCAAATGAAGTGTTACTTTCAATTTAAAATCACTCTTTGTTTTTGTTTGAAAATGAAAATGTTCTGTAACCTGTTGGTATTGCTTATCTTCTCAATGCACCATTTCCATGTTTGTTTTTCACTAGTTAGTCTGTGGTTGTTTGTAGTGTCCTGCAATGTTAGATTTAGTATCAAGTTTGATTTTTTATATAAAAATGATGTTTTTCATTTCAGATATGATATTTTCATTTTTCTATTACAGGTTATGATGAAAGAGTGTATGTGTATGCAAGCTTAAGAATGCTTAATGTGAATGTTACTGTTTATTATAAATATCATTTCATTTCATTAGTATCATTATCAGTTTGAGTTTAACTTAAAATGTACAGGTTATCAGGTATATGTAGTCCTCGTCTATTCTTTCTTGAAAAATGTATCCAACTTAAAGTATCAACGTTGATTATGAAATTTGTATCTAGATTATTGGTTTTTAACAAACTTGGGGTAGCTTTTTAATTTGTCTTGTTTTACCAACTTATAAGAAGTTTTCAAAGCCTTGTGACCAAGAATGTGTTATTCCCAGTAATATTAGCCTTTAATGTTTACTAACAATATTTATTTATAAAAAGTTTGTAAATACAAAGTCTCGGCATATCTATGTATGTATTGGTATGCTTATGAGCAAGTATAGATAGAACACACTTTTATTTTATTTTTTAATGTCTTTCGAAACGCAGGAACCAAGTAATATCAAACTGAACAGGTTGTACATTATGAAAATATGGCTTTACTGGGAAGTCAACTGATTCAAAGCAAGGCAGGCTGACCGCATTCTGAAATCAGAGGTCTACTTATATGTATTTGTTAAGAAACTTTCTTTTGAGGTTCGGTTTTTCAAGAGAAAGAGAACATGGTCTCCTTTGCAGGAGGTCTATACATAACTTCAAATATGTGATGCTACGATCTCACTGCAAAAGAGACCAGATTCTCATCATTTTGTGTTGTAAAAACTGAATCTCTATTGTATTTTTTTAGACAACATGATAAATACGGCTTAGAATTATGATGTAAAAAAAACCCAAAAGTGTACTAAGATATTGTACTTGTATTTAAGTTTCAGGACATTTATACAATCTATGATTTTTCAACATATGATACATAAAATAACCTGGTTTCCACTACATTGTCTTTTCTACAGTTACCTCCCCATCATAATCCAAACATGATGGATAATCAGGTAGGAGGGATTGATCTTCAAGCAAGATTGGATTCATGATTTAAGCTTAAAACTTTTGGTCCTAACGCAGAGGTTTCAATGTAAACTAATTTTCCGTACCTCAAAATGAGTTGTTGAGACCAAAGTCCAAGCTTTGAAATCATGTTTCATCAGCACAGATGACGTTTTATGAACAATGAATCCAAACTAGATTGGACTGAATCTTCTGGATTTGGTTTGAGTTTTCTGTGTTGCTCTGCTATGCTTGCAAGTTCCTTTGTGTAATTTTGTGGGTCTGTGTTTGAGATTAGTTTTCTTCCTTCCTTTATCACAATTGGTGTTACTTTGAGCACAGAAGTTCACTGGTCTGACCATGATTTTTACTACAGGGGCTTTACCATGGCGTATGTGCTGCACTTCCGAAAAGCGCTTATTGGCTGATAGTACATTGTTTCATATATTGAAGTGGGTTTTAGCTCCAAAGCCTCACTCACCTAGAGGCTGGATAAGCCAAATGAATTCCAAAGGAACTGTAAGATGGTGGTAGTCAGTGTTATATAAAATAGTACTGTGTTGCCTGCAGTGGTCATCAGATGTGTGAAATATATTGTAAATTGTATATTGTAAATGTTATTGTATGCATGTTTGGAAGTGATCAGTGGTTGTTGGCAGTGTTCCCTCAAGGAATTTGAGTTTCATCAGTTTTTGCCAGAAATTGGCTAAATGAATAAGAAAAACTACCTTTTTCTTAAAATCTTAAAATTATGTTGAGCCAATTTGTTCAACCTGTTGGGCCAATTTCAAGACATAGGGCATTAAAGGGAACACTGGTTGTTGGTATGGGAAATTGGTGGGATGAAGGAAGCCTAAACAATGATTTAGGGTGGGAAAGGAAGAGCTATAATTGTGGTCATGAATTGATGTGTTTTGTGGACTGATTTGCATGACCCTCAAAATATCATAAATTGATGTAAATGATGTGGGAATGTAAAATATATATTGTTTATTCTTTTATTTATTGTAAATTGTTGTGACAATTGTCCCGGAATATTTGGATAAAGTCTTAATTGATGTTTGAGTTGCATGATTTTCATTTTCAAGATCTACAGAACATAACATTTTCAACTAACTCTTGTGTAACTACTTTTTAAGTCTGTTTCATCTCAAGTTTAAGGCGTGTGTGTCCATTGCATTATGTTCATCCTAATGTTTGAGAACAACAATTATGCACATAAATGCCTAACTGTTTAAATGTAAGAGAACACATTGTAAAACACATTACTGGTGCAGCGACATCACCTACAACTTGAGATGACACAGAGTAAAATTTTCCAGTATAATTGACCAATGCTATAGGTGTACAATTAATTTAGCTTTCAACTCAAGAAGGAGGTGATCACCAAACGGTCCAGAGACAAGAAAGTAAAATGACTGGCATCATCTTTATTGTATTCAAAACCCAGGAAAGAAGTGATTGTAAAGCTGTTTGTGGCATGCATAACTCTTCACCAAGTTTGTTTTACTGAAACATGTGCAAAGGAGCTTTCTTCAAACAAAGCACTGTAAAGCTGAATTTATACTCGAAGCGCATGCGTTTAGAAAGGCTTTACGTGTCACAGCAAACGACTAACCGCAGCTTAATTTACACTCAAACACAGTCACTTGCGGCAGCTGCCGGCAATAGAAACGCAATCAAAGTTGAAATTGATCTATCGGCAAGCTCAGAAAATGAAATGCGCATGACTGTTGCGTTTCA
>JAUMTS010020023.1:0-11420 GCA_032273385.1 Ophiopholis aculeata | reverse complement strand
AAGGCGGGTTAAGTCCTTCTGAGATATGCCATTCAGGAGGACGCTGCAATAATCAAGCCTGGACAAGATAAGGGAGCATTGTGACATGAATCAAAATCGAATGAATTACATTAGTTTCAGCTCAATAAACATCAAAGAAATTTAATTTCAAGGAGCTAGACCAAGCTATATGGTTAATAATGTAAATAAGTGAAGACAGATTAGAAAATAAAACAACAGTTGTTATAACATATTGTAACCAATAACATAGTCAGCCATTTTATATCCAAACTAATTCATTTTTGTATTATTTCACCAATAATACACTATTGTTTAAATTAAGGATATCAATTTCCCGTTCGATCGTTTGTGGCTTGAATGAATTGTTTGGGTCATGTCAGATGTTTCTAAATGTTCTATACTAGTATACATTTTGGGTTTCTTTCTCCACTTTTAAATTAAATAACTTTATCGTATACAATTCTTACATGTAGCCACCATGTGAACAACACGTAATAATACAAGTATGTGATTATCCCTCATTCGTGCATTCATTCAGTTATTCTAATAATAAAAAAACAATCAATTTAAAAAACATCAACAAATTAATACGATTGAGGAGATGCAACAAAAGGCAAAAGGCTTTACAACATATACAAGGAATATATGCATATTCACAAAAGTCAAACGTCACTCACACACAAACATCACCCACCCATACCTACACCCCAAGCAACAACGCGAAAGGTATGTCTCAAAATCAACACCTTAATTAAGGCACGTTTAAAAATTGTAAAATCTAAGAAATGTTTCCGGTGTCATTCGATCAAATAAGCAAGAATTTAACATGAAGACAAAGATAGATTACACATTTTTGTTAATATAATATGAGGTGCTCCTTAAAATTATTAATTTTGTATTACACGAGGTAGCAATTTCAAGAATTGTTGCCTGTCAGTTAATACACATTTGGTTTTGTGAATGTCAAAACGGTAGTTTCTTGTATATAATTATGAAAGTTGTCTAAATGGGTTAATAACTAATCAAATGATGAAGGAAATATGCCACCTTTTTACTTGCACATGAAGACACCCATATTGTTATCACACAATTCAAATATGTTTAAGGTATTAAGGTATTACATCGATGACTCAAGATAGTCATATATATAATGTAAATCAAAAGCATACTATAACACTTTCCAACACAAGCGCCCTCAGATTTCGCAAATTGTCTAAATTCCGTCATATTCTGCCAATATCTTTGATGTTGTACTTTTAATCGGGGTGACGACTATACGCGTGTTGAAGTTTGCCAGAGCAGGTTTAAGCGAACTACATATTTTGATCATGTCCATACGTTTTGGGGCAACTGAAGCTTTCGAAGCACTTAAGTAAGTTGTAACCAATACGTATGAGCGAAGTCTAAATACAACACGATGTATGCATAAATCCGCGTGGGTTGATGCGCGCACAGCAATAAATTGTATTCAAAGGACTTTTCAATGTAGGTACAACCTCATCATGTATATTAGTTTTGAAGGCTTCAAGCAAACAGTCTGATTATGCTATGAACTGCCAGAAGAACTGCTAGAATGACCTGATTGTCTACATTGTGCTCGTAAATCTTTAATCCAAATTGTTATAACGTAAGGGCAAACTATATTATAAGCAATTCAAAATTGCACGATTATGTAGAGAATGAAGGAGGAGTAACAGTAACAAAAGGTCTATATACCTTAGTTCTCCTGGGTGATTTTTGTAATTTATTTTTTTAATTAAGTTTTGTTACAAGCCTACAATATACCATAAGCTAAGAAGTATTACATATGTTTTGTTTCTGGTTAGTATTTATGTTTGATTTAATGTATTACCAGCTGTATGTAATATCAAATGATCGATTATTACATTGCTTAATGTGGGCTTTGCCGATGTTAGCCTCATCCCCAGAGTTCCCATTCCATAATTTGGGTCCATAGCAAGAGAATGACCTGTCAGCGAATGTGGTGTGTCCTGTGTTCAGCAAGCGTGACAAAAGTACATGAGGTACATCGTCTACCTATGCATTATGTGATCGACCGCTTTGTCTGGTTCCTCCTGTTGTTTATTTCAGTATGGTGTTAGCCAGACTACCTTTCGACCTAAAGACATGACAAACAACCGGATGGACAGAAGCCTCTCCTATTTTCCAATGTGCTGCTCCAGGGGGGAATGCCAATATTTGTTTTGTCTCTTATGTTTAAAAGACAAGAAGTATATTGTTTTAATTCTATCTTATTTCTAACGGGATATGACCAAGTTATCCATTAAATATTGAGACTGATTGATATCAGATACAGAAGTGCATTACAACTGCTTTTTTTTGATTATTTTCTATTTAAACAGGCAAATCAGTACGAAGTTAAAACACGTGTGTAAAACTGTTCACTAGATACACCACAAAGTTAACAAGGGCAACACATAAGAGGTAGGCAAAACATAAATATAAGTATGACACGAAGTATGACAAGAAGTACGAATCACCTTATATCGCACTTAAAGTAAATAATTATGTTAAGACGGACTCATTCAGACTTGCAATGTTCAAAACATTATGTCTTGAATATAGCAGTTTCACATTGTAAAGTGCAGTAAACCAAAGTACACTGACATTGCCGCCAAGCAAAGTACATTTGCATTAATCAAACTTATGCATTAAAAGTAGATAATAAAAGACTCTTCTTACTGTTTGCAGAGTATTAAACCATTAGCGTTGTTTTGAGTGGATTTTTTTCATTCTACATTATTATAAATTTATGTGGAACATTATATTACTTTGGTTTTATAACGTCACTGTGACGTGTTGTTTTTGTCTGTTTATTCACTGCCAAATGAACTTTTTTCAGATCTTAATATAAATCCAAAAGTTTTTGAAGTGTCAACAATTATTAACATTGCATTATTTTGTGAAAGCAATTCGTTATTCGTGGGCACCTAAGTTGTCAACTTACAGAGTTGTGAGGCAAAAACGTGTCAACCACCATTAACTCAATGGTAACATGTGACATTTTGATTGAACTCATATGACCGAGCCATCTGAGATAGCGCAACCTATTTTCTTTTCTGAATCCTCGTTGGTAGACAAACAATTTCACAAAAATCGGTGCAACTTTATCTTTGGACCTCTGTTCAATCTGAAACTTTAACTTTGACCTTAAAAGACCCATAACTAAAGAACTACATATCAAATTGCAGAAACATTGACACTTGAGTGATCCCTAAACCAAGACGAGTAATTTGATATATCATTAAGTGACATTCAGGCACTTTAAATATTTGACCCCTGTGTAACCCTATGGGGTTATTTTGAGGCCACATATCTAAAAATGCTCAATGATGATCTTTTGTCATCAGTCGGGTTTGTTGTCAGGATATGCCGGAGAGTCAGGAACAGCAATACAATCGCAAATATACCTGACTTCCACCTAATATTTCATTTCTATGGTGTGTCGACTCGACTTCTAACCGATTTCTTCCTATTTTATTTGCAATTGGTTTATCCGTTGTAAGAACATTGAGAGTACCCAATTTAATCTAGTTCTACTCCAATGTAAAGGCCCATAATAAACTATGACTGAAATGAAACGACTGATGCGTGACATTGAGTGCTGTGATATTTTACAACACAGTTCTATGGGCACCAAGAAACCCATTTTTAGGGACTTTGTAATTCATCACATCTGTAACATTGGTTTGTCATTCTCTTTTTTACGATTGAAATTGTCAAGAAGGGTAACCAACATGTTATGCTTATTATCAATCTATCAGTATCACTAGCAAAAATTTCCTTCATTTTGGTGTTGGTTGGAGAAAAGATGTACACCTTTATGACGAAGTCACTTGTTGAGTGCTGTCGTTGGCATCAATGTTAACTAAAAAATCTGATCTTTGAATTTTGACCAAAAAAGAAGTTTTACAAGCCTAAATCCCTTGATTAGAATGTAAAGACACCAATTTAGGTTCGGATTTCTCTTTTTTTAACCTAATCTAATACTTTTTGAAGTTTTGACAAAAAAGTGGAAACAAAATTGCAAAAAATTCACATTTTTTTGTCTTTTTGGTCAAAATGTAAAGGGATTAGGAAATAGACCTTAAGGTAGTGTGTTTATGCTATAATCATGCAATTTGGTAATTGTTATTTTGAGACAAAAGAGTGTCTTTTGGTCTCAATTTAAAAAAAGAAGGACTTTCTGAGCCATTTCCTTAGAAACGTTTATTCTCTAAGTATCACTAGAGGGGTTTCACAAGGAAGTAAAATGATTGTCATTATCATGTGTATACGTCCAATGGCATCCCTCATTGGCATGTTTGTGTTTTAAAAGATTTAGAATACATTAATAGAGACTCATACTAATATATACTTAGATTAAAGCTGTTAATGCAAACGAAAGAGCTACATTTGTGTAAATATTAAAAAATATCACATTTGTATGCACTGTATCCGGCCTCTTTACATCTGGAACAATTGGATAATATAAATGCATGTTTTATATGTGTTGTCCTTTTTATTATATACCCTAAACGTAACCTCAAGATATAATTTTTTTAAGTTCGGAACGTCTTAAACGGAAATTGTTTTCCCCTTTTCTATATTTAAAAACTACCAAATAAGTGACACAAATGAAAGTAGCAATATTGTATTCCCTTTTGGGCCTGGAAGAGCAACTTAATGAAGTATGAACTTTTAGAAAAAGAGAAGTAAATAATAGAAGGGTGTGTGGGCAAAATATACCTATAAAAGACGAAATTAAACTGAATAATTGTGTTGTTGTATAAAACTAAAATGCTCCGACATTTGCTGGCCGTCACGATCGAATATTAGTTTCAAGAACATAGTCACTAACAGTTTTAATATGAGCTTATTTAAAAATTCCCCTGTAAATGAGTTAATGGTTGACAAGATGTCTTTTAGGCAACAATTTCAAACAAAAATATACGAAACAAGACCTTCAAATACGAACCAAGAAATGGAACAAATACTTCGATTTTAGCGGTATACAGTGCAAATCAGTATATGTGATACAATACAGGTTCGTTGTTTCTTTTCTATGTCAGTAACACGCCAATTGCTACTACAATCTGTAATAAGGGTAACGAATCGATTGGAACGCTCATAAGAAACGACCAGCCAGATGTTGCGGATGTTCAAATTAAACGTGTTGATTAGAACATCAAGCAAAAAACAACAATTCAATTGTAATATCGAGGAAACTTCTTTTGTGAAAGTATTAAACACGTAACACAAATAACAAGATTTGAAAAAAAAATCGTGTTGCATTACAGAACCAGACGTCATTAATACAGCATTGCGAACATTGGAAAGAAACTGTCATCTTTCTAGATTAACTAAAGGTGTACAAATAACTATCGGTATATTGTTATTGCATTCGTGATTGCGTTAAACAAGACTTGGCCTGTAGGCCTACTAGACTAATATGATATTGTACGATCCATGCTAAGATTTCAGATTAATATATTGTTCTAGAAACTTAAAGTGGACACAAACACCTAAAAAACGTAGTAAACTTAGTGGTGCTTTAGTAAACTGGTTAAGGAGTGTGCGCTTTTTTTTTTTTAGTGTGCGATTCATAAGTTAACGTATATATTTGAACATGTATAATAACTTAGATTAATAATAGAACGCCTCGGAGCAGTGAAAATTTGCTAGTAAGAATACAAACAGAAAATGAACATAATTTGCAAACGAGTTACATGCTAGTGCGACAAAGAGTGTGAGTGGAAAATACAGTGGAAAGAGTGAAAAAAGAGGACATATGAGTAAGATTATTTTATAAAGATCTTAACACTCTGCGAGTCAAGTTCTGCATTCTAGTTGGATGCCAATTAAAATAAACAGCTGTGACTTTCAGTAAACTAAGAACATGCAATATAGTTATCTAACGATTCTCGATGCGCTGTTCAGACAAATATAACAAACATCAAAGAATAGTTTTAACACATTTGCAGAGATTAACGAATACATCGAGTAGAAAAAGAAAGTAAACCGTAACATCGAGAAGCGCGTACTGACAATGTAAGAAAACATGTGATACGATAAAGCATGTGAAACAAATTTTAATAAAATGAACTGTATTTCCTGCAAAGTTAATCTTAAATTCACACTTGTTTACGTTGTTTCCATGTTTCTTATTGGTTGAAAGCTGGTTCTAAACAGCGCTCATGGACCGGCTAAAAATCAACTCCACCCATCTCTCTCTCTCCCGCTGGAAGGCGACAGTTTAGGCAGAAACATCAGCTCCAATTGCATGCTTACAAGATGAATCCATTTGAAAAACTTCCCTTTTCCGTTAGGAAAAATACTTAAATCGAGTAAGAGCTTTTGAAGAAAAATGAATATAGGTATAAATGTCGTATAAATTGCCATGTGTTACTTGTAACAAAGAAACTCTTATATCGCCAGGCAATCACTACATTATATTTTCCAATACAATATATTTGAATTTAGCAGTATTCTATTACCGTCAACAGTCAAATACGATTCATTCTCATCTTATTGCTTTTTCATATTATATTTATCATTACATTTTAAAGTTTTGGATCATTTTAAGGATTTCATTTGTAATTGTTCAAGAGGTATGGTTTTAATGTCACACAAAAACTAAATTCCAAATTCAGACTGCTGTCACTCTATATAGCCAAGAAAAAGCCCATTGTTGAGAGGATTTTCTGTACTGTAAGTGCATGAAAGCTTCTTACAGGTAAATAACATCGTCAAAAATCAAAATGTTAATGAAATAGCGCTATTCCAACCCTACCCAATATACCACTACCATGTTTATAGCTGTTTTGAACTTTTTATACATTTTTAATCATGGAAAGCAGTTTTGCATATAGCATGTCAATATTTTCGAAACTTTCTAATTTAAATGTCAAAAGATGTATTTTTTTAATTGTCAATTACAAAATAATACGGTTTGGCATGCTGAACTCGCACTGTTTCTTTATGTCACACCTTCCAATTTATATGCGTGAAGATGACTTTGTGTTTTGTGACAGGTAAACCTTTATCAAACCGGCAAAACATAATAACAAGTTCTGATTCTATTATAAAAGGATATTTCGGACAGGTTTTATTTCGCAACACTGGACACTTGATTGATTAGAATAGACACTATTATGCTGGTGTAAATTCAACACAACCTTATTCGATAAAAAGCCGATTTGAAGTTAATGATAGTGCTATAAATATATATCATTAACTTCAAATCGGCTTCTTTTTAGAGAAGTTTTATTTAGCTTAAATTTACGTCTTTTAAGGTATTAATTGTAACATCTAGTTGTTTGTCTAGCGGGTGTGGAATCTTTTTACATTGGCAAGAAAAAAAAAACCGTTTAATGTTATTGAAGATCATTACTTGTGTATGTTAACTACAAAAAAACGCGACAAACAAATTGTATTGGTTCAGACAAATTAAAAACGCGTGACACAATTTTAAGCATATAGATCTTTACTATGCAATGAGACAGGCACGATAACCTATCAATATGCCAAAAGCACTGATAGTATAATCTAGTGAGTAAATATAGTCAGCCAGGCAGCCGGATGTTATGAAAGCAAAAGAAACAAACCAAATACTTGTTGCAGACTATTATAGCCATAAATCCCTTTCACTATTCTTAGCACAATTGATTATAAGTACAAATGTGGGGATTGCCAAATGGCCTGGAGATTAAAGGTGTGTATATACACGAAGAAGGGAACAATGGATTTTGCTCTACAAAAGAATGGCCTCGTCTAAATACTTGAGCATGTTAGTGTCTGAAGAAAATATGTTATCATGTAAGGTCTTTATTTTGAACCCCTTCTCTTGTATTGAAGTTATGTTTATCATAATAACCCCTGTAAACACCATTATTCCCTATGTCCCTCAGTTTTCTGACATATATGTTACCCCATGGGTCCTCTGGATGAAATTTGACACCATTGTTGTTTTTCTTATCTGTTCGATGGTTGAATCTTTACTTAACTGTATGTCTCTATTCGGTTACCTTTGACACATGCATTGTAAATTCGTTGTGTTCACCAGTTCAATGCTTAACAGTAACAATCTTGGATAATAAAAAAAACCATGTATAATCGACCTTGTGTGGCACGTTAAGATCATGAATAGCGTATTTTGGTTATACGCAAGGTAAGTTAACAAAGTCCTAATGCGCAAACTTAGCACGGACGCGATGCGTAAGCCACAATTTTAAGTAAATTTTGTCCGGTTTCAAGGGTTATAGATAATCTTGATTTGTACCAACATTACTTTCTATCAATATCAAACACGATAATAAAATGTTGCATGATCAATGGCGCGTATATTTTTAGCATTAATTGTGCTGTAAAAGCTACCCAGTACATCAATACAAATACACACAGGCTCAACACCTGCGGGTTATTACTACAGCATAAAATAATACATTTTAACAGCAGCGATTAACTGTACATAATAAGCAGTTTTGCATGTTTATTTATATTATTTTTCTCCCGGCACGGGAGTATCTAATCAAAGTGCTTAACAAATCAGTAACAGTAGCCACAGCTCTTATTATTACACACGGCTTATTCAGTTCGACACAGTACCATTATTATTTCGTGTCGTTTAAGGCCAAAAAAAACAGGTTTGTCTGAAAAGCCCGCGCGCATAGCTTTGTGAAATCAGATTGTCTGCATACCATCGGCTCATTTGGAGCCTTTTTTTAGTTTTCTGAAAAATATTTAAAATTTGGAAGGAAAAAGGTGGGCCAAAAACGCAATGTAAATAGGAATCCCGCGTAGCGCATTGCCTTTTTAGTCAACTAAAAATTTTAAAAAAAAATCGCACATCACTTACCTTTTAAGCCAAATATTTCTGAGACACTCCTGTTTGTTTTTGGCTTAACCTTATTCAATCTTCGTCTATTATACAATTAGATTATGTTTTGAGTTTTAACATTATTTCACGCTCTTGATGCGTTTGTTTGTTCTCTTTTGTTTCAACATAAAGTTGTAGCCTATGGATTACAGCTACAGGCGAGTTTTGTCAATGCGTACATAATTATACCACCAAAAATGTTTTTATCAATTAACAAAATTGACTTTATAAAGTTGCCATTTGATAGTATAGTTCAACTTGACTTAATATGATACGTGTAACGTCTATTTTTATTTAAATACACTCGAGCCCCTGTAACACATTTAGCCCCTATTTCCCGCAGTAAATTGACCTCTGGGTGACCCCAAGTGACCTCTGCATGACCTTTGACCCATTCATGTTTTCCAACCTCGTCGTCGATTCTTCTGACCGATGTTGGTAGTCGTAAAGTGGTCAAAAGATGTTTTCCCCTTTCTGACCTTAGGTGACCCATGGATAACTTTCGACCCTATTAGTCAATATTAGTGTGGTCAATAATTCTTTTGACTAAATTTAAAAGTCGTAGGTAGAGTGTTCCTAATCAAGTCGACCTCTATTTAACCCTATGTGACCCCTACTTGACCTCAGCAACATATTTTGTTAGTGTCAGAGGTTATTCTGACCAAATACTGTTGTTATAGAGCGTTCCTAAGCTAACTGGCCTCTAGTTGACCCTTGGTGACCCCTACCTGACCTTTGACCCTAGCAATGTAATTTGTTTTGGTCAGAGGTTCTTCTGACCATATTTGGTAGTCGTTGAGTATTCCTAAGCAATTTCATCTCTAGGTGACCTTTGACCTCAAGCCGTCGTCCCCTACCACTGTGCCAAATATCAACTCCGTACGACTTAGCTTGACGAAACCCATAGTCGGACATACACACACAAACACACACCCCAACAGACCAACATGATCTTATTAATATAGATTGTATATAGCCTTGAACTATTTGACTTGTCTTAACATTTTAGCTGCCTGAAAACAAAAAACAAAAATCAAAACATCAACAACTACTTAGCATGTTAGCTACACAAAGTCGCCCAACACACATTTTAACACTCACCCGGTGATATGTAAGCTTATAGAATGTAGTTTCATAATTTAGGTCTGTCCTTTGTTCTTCGTTGAAACAAGCGAGGTAGATTGTTCATAGAAAATCGGATATCATAATAAACAAAATACGGATTTTACATTGCGATTAAATCCACATGCCAGATACATGTCGATTAAATATGTACTGGGATTTAATCCAGTCAAACGTATTTTCAAGTGTTTTAAATAAGTGTATAAGATAAATTGTTATGGTTTATCAAAATTGCAGTTTTCTACTGTTTGGATATTCCTTCCTAAAACAAACATTTGTGTCTTAATTATGTCAGTCATTTCAATAAGACGAAAAACGGAAAAAAAAGGGAGATGCGTAAGTGTTCATATCTCATATCTCTTTATGGTATTTCGTGACACTGTTTCGTATTTACCCACAAAAACATAAGATTGTTAAATATTGTATTAATGCAATAATTGTTACCTTAAATAATAGTATAAGAGCTACATACATGTTAAAGTACTTCAATAATTTCGAAATGTCAAGGCACGATCTAAATCCAATTCATAGCTCTAAAAACAAAACTTACAATATTAACGCATAAGATTACAAAAGGAATCGAAAGCATGTAATTACTATTGTAAACAAACGTGAGTAGTAGACATCTACCGAAGGAGTACGACTCGACGTTTACTTAAATTCAAAGTATAATCCGAGGAATTGCTAATAAATTAGTATAGAACACAATAAGTGCATCTTGAGGTTAGTAATCTAATATTGCTTTCGATTAGTGACGCTGAATCCTAATTTGACAATTGATACACAGTAGCTGTCATATTTCTCGAATTGTCGTATAAAACCATGCACACAATTATTCACCTGCTCAAGAATCAAGAAAAGGGGCCCTACATTTACAAAATCGAATTAGGAATTGCTAAGTACATTGGTTTTGCAAGGCATTATGTTTAAAGTAAGATTTTGCTGCATGTGCTTGTTTTATCAGTTGGTGGGTTTTGAAAATGTATACCATTGCTGCAATATGTGTGTAAATATTGTGCTTGGTAAGTTTGTTGCAAAATGAAAGCTTGCCAACTAATCCTTGCAGCAGTTCGCTGTTTGTGCAGAGTATGTTTTTTTATATTTCACCATAAGTTATAGTTCAATTAAATAAATGTTTTCGAAATTGTGTTTATCATAAGAGTGTCTTTTTCTAGCAAACCGCACAATGAATATTTTGGAAGTAAAGAGTGCGCATAATCCAATGGAATAGTGCAATACGCATGATTTCTTGGCTGTGAGTTCGAACCCAGCCGTGTTAAATTTAATTTTTCTCTTTCTCAATTGTGTTGTCGACCGGAACGATATTGGGTAGCTTTAATTGGGAACAGTACAATCTAGTTTCTAACTTGTCCGACTGCGAACCCGTTTCAACCTTATCAATTAGTACAATCTAGTTGAT
>JAUMTS010020022.1:0-18007 GCA_032273385.1 Ophiopholis aculeata | reverse complement strand
CTCCGACCGGGCCTTTTTATGTTACTTTTATATGTAAATCTTAGTTTTAATACGTTTTATTTGAACACTTTTATCTTTTCTTATGTATTTTGTATTTTTTTATGAAATCACGGCCTTGTGGAAGACCAATTATTGTATTTTACATGTTCATATTGAACGAGTGTAACCGTGAATAAATAAAGTTGTTATTATTATTATTATTATTATAGACTTGTGAGACGGTACTAGGTGGCCATAAGCTCGTATTAGACTTTATCATTAGCATTCAGTAGACTAGTATTAGGGAGCGATCACTTTTTACGCCAGGGGGATGTTTTTTGTGTGAAGTGTTGTCATCACTCCCTTCTTAAAAAACAGACACATTTAATGTCCCCCTCCAGTACTATATTGTCTATAACGAGCAGAGGGCACTGATCAAAAAGCTGTTCAGAGCTGGTACAATAGAGCACATGGAGCGTTGTGAACAAAGTATACAAACATGATCATCTGTATTGTAATAATATTCATTATAATATAATGCATGAAAGTAATATTCTGAATATTAAAATGTGCCACTCCTCAAGATAGGGTGTTTTTAGTGCCAATTTGGTACGCTTCTTGGGGGTTGTTATCATTGTTGTGTATGATACTATTTATTTGCATTGTTTTTCGTTTGCTTTTAATGTGGTTCTCATGGTCGGATGCCCTATCATATTGCATTTTGGTATGTATTTAATTGTTTTCAAACAAACAATCAATTTTTCTGTAAATGCAAAGTCTTGGTGCTTTTTATCGTATCAATTTTCTAGATACTTCACCCTCACTATAAGTGAAATTTACCTCCTCCCCCCGGCTAAAAGCAGTAGATCGCACTGAATAGTTCAAGTTGTCTTGGGAGCGGCGTCGCATGGCGATGAGCCGCCAAGCTCTGGGTTGCAACTCTGAAACGGTAATCGACGTTCACTGAGCGGCGGTGAAAGCGACAGGCTGCAGAGACTATGAAACCAGCCTAAGCGTACTTGTGAACAGGTACACGGCGGAAATAAGCTTGAAATTATATCGACCTTTTGGTGAAAAAATTTACATTTACATTCTTTTACACATTTTTATTTCACAAAAAGTGAAGACATTTTAAGGCCTATAATTACAAGTGCTATCTACTGAAGATAGCATCAGGTGCTATTTATATACTAAAGATGTAAAACTAATGGTTAGAACCGTGTAGATGAAAATGCTTTAAAACTAACTACACCAAGAAGTTATTATGACTACACCAACACGCGTCTGCTATATACTGAAGATAGATATTTTAAATTCAGCGTTGGTAACTTTTATATATTTAGGCTATGCTTATTAGTTACACACAAGTCTTTTGGTGAATATTAAAAACAAATAAGTACGATATCAAAAATAATGACAATTAAGGTAGGTTTAGACCTAGGCGGCTATAGGCCTGTTTTTAAGCAACTATGCATGAAAGTAACAAGTTTTGGGTGAGTTTGGGGTCTAAAGGTTAATCACGAATCCCCTTCTCAATCAATGGAATTATTGACCAACTATTTATTTTTTCTTAAAGACAGAAAATACATTCAAATTGTGTAAGATACATGTTTATTTACTTTGGAAAGTGTCACAACAATTGAACAAGTAGTTTGAAGCTATGGTCGATTAAATTGCGAATGATCAATTGTAACTGGAACTACCATTGTTCATGTTGTTGTCAACATGTTAAACATTGCAAGCAGGCGCTTCAAGCAGTAGCAACTAGGGGTGTCGGGTGGGGTTCCTTTGGAAACTTTTAGGGGACAATTTTGAAGGAAGGGGAAAAAAGAAGGGGTAAGGAAAAGAAAGAGGAAGAGGGAAAGTTATAAAAAGGGAGGGACAAAAGGGTGAAGAAAGAAAAGAAGGAACAAGTGAAAAGAGAGGAAGAGAAACTTCAAAGGGGAAAAGAGATAAAAAGGCAAAAGAAAGGGGAATGGGGAAAAGGGGGGAAGGAAAGGGAATCGTGTTCAAGGTTCTTCTAACTGTGTACAAATCGCTTAATAACGCTGCTCCATGTTATCTATCTGATCTGTTGAAACCATACCATCCCTCAGTAAACCTACGCTCCGGCTCCCGTGAGCTCCTTGTCATTCCTAAAAGCAGGCTGAAGACTTTCGGAGATAGGGCATTTTCAATCGCGGGTCCTAAGCTATGGAATGATCTTCCTCTGAACATACGGAAAGCGGATTCAGTCCAAGGGTTCAAGTCACTACTAAAGACTCATCTGTTTAATTTGGACATTTAATTAATTCATACTCACTTATGGACTTTTATATTACCGCATTGCTTGTTTTTATATTATGCGTTATAACATCATAATGCTATCTGACTTCATGTAATTGCATCTCTGTAATCACACCTTTTGGCTTCACGATAATTCATCTTGAGGTTTCTGGCTGCGAAATATCTTCTCAGCCCTTGAAAAAGGTGGGAAGCTTTCGAAGTGTACTGTATGTGCGAGTTATTTCCTAAATTGTGCAATTGTAGGTTATAGTGTATTTATAGTATTTGATGTATCTAAATATCGTTTTCAAGTAATTTTTTATAAATTGTCATTGTGTTTTTAATGTGTAGAGGGCCCTTATGGAAAGCAGCGCTGGTTCACTGGTTGAGGCTACCCTCTTTTAGCACGTTTGATTAAGTAATTAGTTAAATATAAGTGGTATGTGATCTCTTAATGTTTCACAAATATCGTCGGTGTTTTCTGCACTCTTGTTGCTCTCCCTTGTGTCTTCAGGGATCACGGGCCACAGCTATATTGTTTTGGTGCTACCCAGTTTGCATTTGTGTTTTTGCAAATTTGCAACTTCCCTCGTGCAATACGTCTGATCACTTTTGTTTTTATCCACAGGGTATGTACATTATTGTAATCAGTTAGTACACCGATCGTCTTCCAGACAATTGAATAATGTTACGATTGATCCACACAAGGACACACACACAGCCTACATTTTTCAACTGCAACTTTTCCTAAATGACTTGGAGTCAATATTCCTTTGCTAATTTATGAATAATTGTTACAACTTATTTGGTGTCAATTTAATTAAATCCAACATTCTAGCTTATATCCTTGGGTATATGAAAGTGTGTTTGTGTCATTCGTTTTCGAACTACGAACTTTTTCGTTGTTTTGGCGATAGCCTTGGAGCAAGTTCAGCAGCTAATATATATTACAAGACATAAGTTGGTTTGCCATAAGTCCATACCACAGCTTATTTTTCTTCAAATTCTTTCTTAGAAAAATAATTGGAAAAAATTGACACCTTTGATGTAGGACAACTGGTCACACTTTTTTGAATTCAGATTGTCATAATCTCCTGGCAACGTTTCTCAGCACGAATGGAACACCGTGTATACGTCTTTATTTTATTATTCTACAGTGTGTCCGAAAAAGTCTATGTCCATTGTTTAAGCTTCCAGTGAAGAAATTATAGAAAATACGAAATACTACAGTAACACAGCTACTACTTCGAGAAAGTAAAAATGAATGGTAATAATTGGTTAGTGGCCATTTATTTTAGATCTTTTATGATCAGTGTTATTATGTTGCTGGATCACCACTCGGAATAAATTTGGTATTATTCTCCAGACTCTCCTCTATCTAAATATATTTCATTTTTACTCTACAAAATAATGATATGTGTGGCGATATGAAGCTTCAAAAATATGCATAGACGTTTTGGACACCCTGTATATTTATTTCTACAACAGTTTAAAGTAAAAACACCAAAACGACACACATCTTGTATTTTGATGCCGTTATGCATAATGCATACCGACAATTTAATTTCAGTAGATAAACAAGAAGAAAAACAATTACAATTATACTTTTACTTAGTCATATTATCCAATAGCCATAAAGAATGGTTTAATCAGCTAGCATATATAAATATTTTCAAATACAATAATAAATCACAAAAAGTTAACACGGTGCCACAGTGCAGAAATGTTTACAAATGTACAAAATGGAAAGAAAATGCGACAGCGATAATTCGAAACAAGTAAGCACATGTGGTACCTACTTATGCCTGTCCCCAAAACACTTAAAGATCTTCCGTTTATAAATTTCATTATAAAATATTGTTTTTTTTATAGGTAGATACTTCCCAAATATCCACTTGTTTACTTTCTGTAATTTTCAAAAATGAGAAAAATAAATTAGAAAAGTCAATCTAAAATATTTTGCTCAGTGGAAGATCTGTAGGACTGACATTGTGCAATCTAATACCAATTTGAAATGTTACTCAATTAGATTCAATTTATCAGTCGTAAAGGTCTTTCCCTGAACAAAATCTTTTTAGATTGACTTTTCAATCATTTCATTTAAAAGAGTTGTTGGCAGTTGTCCAGCGGTCCTCTTGGGTTAAAAAGTATAGAAGTTTGCTAAGTACCCGCATAAACGCAAAACCTAAATCCTGAATGTCTCGGTACAATATATTGAAGTTAAAAATAGTCTTCATTGCAGAAACTTGTACAGCTTGCAAACAATATCACAGGGCATTATGAAGGAATCGCGTGACACACAATGTTTAATATTCATAGCATAATGTGTTACATAACTAATTTCAACAGCAAATTGTTTGTATATTCAAAATACCCTCAACTAATTTTGCAAGATTCAACTCCAAAACGGAGCAAGTTTACGAGACTATACTGTCGAACCGGACCATTATACAATGAAAATGTTGTATTGTTGTTATACATACGGTTAAAAAAACTAAAGATGTCTGCACGTATAACTCTACCAATAGTTGGTTGAGTTTTTGATATTTGATCCAGTGAGAAAAGAATAGTTTCATGTGCCAATTACAAAGGGTGCAACTGACTTTCAACTAAGGTATAATTGTAAAGGGTGCATTTTGCCATTAAAACATCTATTAGCAGAAACTTATTTGTAAAAAACATTTTTAGGCGTACTTAGGAAAACATTGACAATACAATTGAAAGACCATTCGTAGTGATTCTAGGCAGGTTTAAGCATCAGCACTTAATCTGAATAACGTAAACAATAGTAGTTTCAAAGTACATTTTCATTATATTAACTAAACAGTAAATGAAACTTATGCTGCTTTAAATAATCTTAACGAATTGGTTGGTTTTCATACTAGGGTATTTTAACAGATAAAGCCTTAACTTTCTACACGGTAAAATATGATTTATAACTACATACTTTTACATGAAAAATGCTACACAATATATAATATCTTTTAATAAATATATCTGATTTGATATACTCTACAATGCACATCATTTTACATTAGGTATGTTGTTCTTATTGCACACAACCCGACTATTTCTGATGGCTGCAATAGGATACACATTCTATAGGCAATGGGGAGGATGTAAGCAGTACAAACAATATTGTCATAACAAAAGCTTTGCAAAATACTTTAAACAACGTTAATTTAGCGATAATCTACAAAGGTACATATATTACAAGGAAACTTGGCTGCCCGATTTTATTTTTGGCCACGTGATTAATGCATATCAAACAAAACAACCTTCAAGCAGAACGATTGACTGATTGACCTAACAAAATGCCATTATGTCTGTATCTGTGCCCATTGAGTCACGTGGCTGGATATAATTCGGGCAAAACATTTCCTTGTAATTATACTGTAAAAATTTGGTCCTTGTCATTGATTTGTAGCGTATAATACCAACCTCTGTACAATCATTTGGGCCCCATGTTTGGAAACTAAATGACGTCTTTTATAATAATATCCCCTCTGCCCTGCTTCGTTTTTGTTGCAAACAGTAGTATTGTTGGCTACATACGATTTTGGCTTTTAGTTGTTACATTAAAAAAAAAATCAGCATTATGAACAGAAATACCGTATCATGAAATCGCACAATAATGTTTTGGTGTAACAATTATTATGAATAACTGCATACTTATACACAATCCCAAAATGGCCCATATTGTCCGTATATTAAGGAAATTCTATTAAGTCAGTAGGAATTTAGATGTTTTTTTCTAAACAATCAAGTCAACATATTTTACTAAAATCGTACTGAGCATAATTTTCTTGTTTAAAAACTGCATTTTAAAGTTCTGCTTACATTGTTTTCTAGTGCCATATAAAATACATCTGGAAAAAGTTGAAATATAGATGATCTATTATACCCTGATAATCATAACAAATGCACGTAAGTTTCCCACAGGCCGATTCAAATCACAAAGGCACATTACGTACTGAATAAAAAGCAAATATAAACATTATTCTGTACAAAGCGAGTTGTCCTTATCAATTTGCAGGACCAACTGCATATAAAAGCAAACGTTTGGCAAATAAAGTTGTTTCTTAGATCCTCCCGGCAGAAGACAAAGTATTTTCCTTATTTTTATTTTGATGATAACTTGTGTTTGCGCCGTCACCATTTGTAGAAACCAGTACTCCTATTTCACATACGTGTAACAATTGATCAATCATTTGCGTCTCGTTCAAATTAATCACATGTACAGACGGTGCATCTCAAAGATATGAGATCAACAATAAGATTGGTTACAACTCCACGCCGTCGCCATTGTGGAAGAAAATTCGTCCAAATGCACAAGTCTAGCTAGCTGTGTCTCGTTCAAATCAATCCCAAACCATGAAAGGATCTTAAAGATGACATATCAAAAACTAGATGTCGTCGTCAAGTTCTTCTTAATCGATTTAAAGGCAAAGTTGTAGCCATATCTCCACAACTCTACGATGCAGATTGTCCCATTTTGATTGAAATAAAGTGAAGGGATTCCAACAGCATCCCAAGTCTAATATATCTAGGCCCTGCTAACTTTAGGCCAGAATTTATATAAGCAGTTTGAATGACCTTGAACAAGTAAACTGATTGCTGATTGGTTTACAGATATCTATTATTGTGTCAGTGCAAAACTTTGGTGCAACGGTGTCGGAAACATTCGTCTCAGGGAAACATAATGGGATTTAGCTCTGACTTTTCATACGTCTTTACCACTGGTTTTGGCTTAAACCAGCAGTTAGCCAATAAGTCCTACACCGTGCACCACTGACCTATTTTTCAATTATATTTTCCCTCTGAGAAAAGAAGCTGTTTTCAAATAGTATTTATAGAAAAGGAGCATTGAATTTCTAGTCCACTCGAAGTTATCAAAATTGTTATAGCAAAATTATTCCCATTTCCACTGGTTTGGCGCGCGGGTGAGAAACCTCTGTGAGAATTTGTTTTGCCTTCTGGAAATTCACCCCAAACTTGTATTGAAGGAAATTGCTTGATCAGAAAAGGTTGAAGTTTCATATTTCGGATATTATTTTATATAAAAATGGTTCTGAGTTTGTTGGTCAATCCTATGTCCAAATGGTACCTACCAATGCTAATACCCTGCGTACACAACATTAACCCATTATAAAATACCAGGCGCTGCGTTGCATATCTTTCATGTTATCGCTAATGCTGTGAAGTAAAGGCAAGCAAGCTGCAGGGTACCAGCTAAAATTGACCTCACCAGAAAAGGTCACCTGATGCACCTCCTCGTCCATAAAGATTTAAGATGAGTTTGAATTCGTCTTTGCCAATTTTGCCATCTGCATTGGAATCACACATTTTCACAATCTGGTCTCTGTATATATCAATTTGATGCGATGAATCCTGCGTGCAAGTGAATAAAGTTAAGCAAAAAGTGTTGATAAAATGTTTAGATAATACCGTTTTGGTGTATATATTTTTTATCCTCAAGATATTCATGCCATTATTAGTTTCATTGTTTGAATTACATAATTTAATTAATTTCGGTTTTTTAACAAGTAGATCGATAACAAACATTGAATGATATAAAAAACAACATTATGTTAACATAATATTTGAATCTAGATAGAAGTTTAAATAGTTCTACTGAAGACAACATTTTACATTTTACCACTGATCGGTCAGAATAGTTCAAGACGTTACCATTTCCATCGATACAAAGATACAACACTTTATTGTTATGATATAAACGACATTGACAATGATGAAGTTATTATTGTTACCATTGTTACGTTACATTTATTTTGCACAACATTTGAAATATATATGTTACTACGATTTAAGATGTTGTGCCTCGAGCGCATCAAAGTAACCAATAACAAATATACACCAACCAATTGGCGCTGTGCAATTACAATGCTTTGTGCAGAAACAGCAGCGAATTGCTGACAATAAGCGCATAAACACATAAAAAAAAACAAAGTGCACACAGTGAAAACATGGTAGACTTAAAAGGTACTGATACTAGACGAATCCGATCAGTCAAGTCATGGTTCAGATTGATTGGCCATAGCTGGGGTGCTTCTGACACCTGAAAGGTGCTTCGAGTTCCTAATTAGGTGTATGTTACGCTTTGTAAACCAATTGAGTTTTTGTACTCACGATTTTAACTTACATCGGTCTTGAGCACGGGTGGTACAATTGAATTTAAAATTTGCGCCTTGTATGCACCAGTTTAGGTCTCAAGTAGAAGTAACCCAGCTATGGCGACCTGGTGAGGTGTAGGAAGCGTGACATCTGATTTGTGTATATGCTATAATGGATTACGGTTTTGCACTTTAAATCTAGTACCAGAATATTTACCCGGATTAAGCTACCATGTCTATGTATCTCAAATTGAACACACAATTACTTCAATACTTGGTACTTAGATATCAGAATAACAAAGAAAACAACATCAGTAATAATGTCTACAAATACTTGACCATGAACACAAATATTGAATAAATACAAAAACTCTTGAGTACCCTGACCCCTTAATTTACCAAAATAACACAAGTACTATATGTTACTTTAGCAATCAGTTAATGAACAAGATAAATGAAGGCTCCTTGAAATAATTTCGTTGATCATCAATTCATTTTACACGTTCTATTGTTTAATATTCTCTGACGTTCAATGTTTGTTTTGCTATTATAAATGATAGATACAAGTGAGGTACAATTCCAAGCAAACAACTAAATGATCATAATTCTGATAGAAACACATTGGGTTATTTGACAATACGTGCAATATCCTTTTCAATTCGGTTGCCCCAGATCTAAAACCCTTATTTATCTGATGTAGTATAAATATTTATCGTATTGATAGCACTACAAATTTGAATCATGATGAATTCTCACTTTAATTCCCCGCTTCAGAGCAGCTGTGGTGTAACACCAGATATGCTTCCATTATTTTTCAAGCTAAATTACTGATTATAATCATCGGAATAATTAAGATTGTGATACTCACTGGCGCCATGTATCGTATTTGCAACTTTCGGATTCAGAAATGTTATTATTTAATTCCACATAAACTTAATCGAGGTTTTGATTTTAGTAACAAGAAGAGACTTAAAACAAAGAACATTTGTGCATTTTTCTGATACTTTACATTAAAAGAGTTATACGATTATTCTAGGCTATTATATTTTTCATAAAGTTTGAATTCTCGTATTTTACATTAAATGTGCTTGTACCACTTACATGCCTTGTTGATCATGCTTATGTGTACATTACTATAATACTGTGCTGTGCAATAATATTGTGGCATTGTATTTATACTTGATGAAAATGGCGCTCCATATTCATGCTTTGTGCAATCAACAGCATGCCAATATAAGCCAGTAAGCGCCAGTAGACATTTAAATGTGCGCTGGAGATTTGAAAACTTGACTTGTGACACGGAGTATAAATCTGCGTTTTATGAATGAATACCAAGATATAAAAGAAGTTTGGATCCACAATTTCCATTACTCATTTCCTTTCTATTTATATTCGTAACATGACCCTTTTCATATTTAACTAAATAAGTACTTCACTCATAGCCATACAGGTTATAGGTTTACTATTAGTTATACCACTGAGGCTTTAACCATTTTGTTGTACTGGCCAATCAACGTGTTTAAGATTGTTACAATAAGTAAACAGAAATAATAAGTAATGGTTTAAGCATTGAGTTGATAAAAATGTACAAAATGTCATCCGTTATATATTGGGCCAAGAATGTAACCCTGTGGAACACATTGGTCCACTAATGTCACCCTGGGGAACACATTCTCAGAAGATTACACTGGTGTATATTGCCTTCTCTCACAGAAGTTCCACATCGGTATGCAGATTGAGAATCAGCTTAAAATCCTCTTTGTCAATCCTACCGTCCGAGTTTGAGTCACACATAGCAACGATTTGCCCTTTAAAAGACTGGATTTGTATGGCAGATAGGTCATCCTGTTTAAAATCACAAAATGGAAAGATATGGTAGATAGACGGGGTTTGGCCCCAGGAAATTGGAAAGAATTCTAAACTAAACTGTATCCCGAGATCGGAATGGTAATGATGTCACATTCGGTTAAAAGGCGTTTCTCCATGCTCGCCGCGTCATTAATTGCGCCGTCTTCACTATCGCGTGCATTTTGTTGCGCGACTATAACGACGCCCGAACAACGCCATCAAACGCGGGCGTGCATTGTGAGACGCTGATTTTACCGGAAGTGACATCACTACCACTCTGATCTCGGGTGAAGTTTAACATTACTTTAGAGACAAAGGTGAAAGGTAGTTATGATACTAAAATCGTCAAGGTTTCGGCAAAATGTCTCTACTGATATATCATATATCATAATTCGGTGACCTTGAGATGTTAACATCGTCACATCTTTAAGGATTTGATACAATACGATGCTAAATTTATGAAAGCTAGCTATCACACACGTAATCACGAATTAGTTATGTGCAGTTTTTGATTAATGCAATTTCTGCCAACATTTAGGTATATAAGTACGACTCCACAGCAATTACAATCATCACTTTATATAGTTTATATCAGCATTATGAAACTGATACAGGTTTATTTTGCACATGTATACTGATTTGCTTGCTACTGAACAATTAGCTGGTTAACAATTCTCACATACAGTTACTATAATTTGTGATGTGTACACCAATGATTGAGTACTTACAACATCGGGTTCCATAAGATCTTTAATGAAGGCATCAAGTTCACTTCCGTCCAGGTATCCTGTTTTACTCTGTGATTTGAAAAGAAAACAACAAGAACGACTGAATGTACATAATTTAAATGTTATCACCGTGCTTATTTTTGTTTTGCTAATTTTGGTGAAAATTAGCAATATGTTAAGTTGTTCATTTAGATAATAACACTAAAGAAATATCCAGAAACGCCGAACCACATTACATAGAAACACTCGTTTGGTATCTAGAAACACCAGACCATCAACACACAGAAGCCTTTGGAAATAAAATACTGAACATTGTGGCGAAATTGACTAGAATTACTTGAGACAATAATACCTACGTATTGAATTAATTCTAAGAAGCTTACTTATTTATTGATAAAGAGCACAATACAAAGTGTTTCTTGTTTTGGTTTTTATCTTAATGGGGGAAAAATGTAATTCCATATTCAATTGGTGATATAAACCAATTATCTCCTGCGTTTACTCATTGTTACAAGTGCTACACTTTATTCCAAGTTACAAGCCGGTGTTACAAGTTATGAAACCACTGACATTGTAAAAACATTGAGTTTCGTCCGTGCTTGCATTTTTTAATTTCCGTAAGCATCAGGAAATTGTATTCTCGTCAAATAAAGGTTAGGAAGTTATGGACATTGTGTTCCTTTCCTATGTGACAGTCCGTTACTGGTGACGGACGTGGTTGTTGAGGGCGAGCACAAAGAAAACATTGTCACTAAGGAAATTAACTCTTGTTCTTATTTGATTAATCTTAAGTCATCCTAATGGCTTACATAAGCAACAAGTTAAGGTTACTTTTAACATCAAAAGGATTAAAACATACCATACAGCTAGCTACTACATATTATACCGTAGAACCAGGGTAGTTTAAAGGCTGTGGGCTCCAGATTGATATTCGAGAACATATTTTGGACTTCTCTTAAATAATAATAAAAAAAAACCCCACCAGCGACAGATAACACCACCACTTAATAACTTGCTTAATCAAAGTAAAAACATTCCGCTTTGTGCAGGAATTATCCAATTATGTAAAGCAGCTTGAATATGGCTCTTTGTCAACATGTTAAATATTTAAGCTTGCGTTCATTTACGTACTGGTTTCAAACATCCTAAGAAGATCTTGTCTATAACGTCAACACAAGAAAATATATCTAAATAAATTAATGCATCGTGGACGGTTGAAGAAATCTATGGGCTGACAAAATACATATAAGTATACAAAAGAAACTGTATCAAACAAAATTCATTTTTTAAATCGCAGTGGCAAGTTATCTAA
Source organism: Ophiopholis aculeata (assembly GCA_032273385.1). Taxonomy (NCBI): domain Eukaryota; kingdom Metazoa; phylum Echinodermata; class Ophiuroidea; order Amphilepidida; family Ophiactidae; genus Ophiopholis; species Ophiopholis aculeata. The sequence goes on along the minus strand of JAUMTS010020022.1, from coordinate 5,741 downwards.
CGATGCTATTTGTCTGCAATTTCTCAGTGCAGACAGTTTTCAACAAAATGTTCATTGTCGATTGTCTCTCTATAAAGTTTGTTAAAAATAACCTTTACGCAAACAATAACGCGGCGTGCAAATCAAAATATTGGAACTGAAGAAATAAGATTTTAAATTTTCATAGCACGATTTGGATTCCCCATTATGAAAGCTTATGAACGTATTCAAGTGCGTCTTACAAAATCCCAACAACTGGTTGATAGATAGCCTCTTTGTCGAGGCAGGCACTGGGTTGTACATTTTTTCACCATTCAATGGCAATGTCCTATTAAGTTTTTAAAGAACGACGCAACATATACAATCCTGCCCACTAATGTCTTTGTTTTGAGAGAAAATATTGATAAAAGTTTCATAACATGAAACTGTATAGTGAGCGTTGAAGCTATTTGAGTACCTTGTCGTAGTAGTTGAATGTATCGTTGAAGTGCTTCACCTTATCCCGTAGTGACATTCCCTGGAAAGAGAACGAAAATGTCAGTCACCATGAAAATGTAACAACAATCTGCTTTCAACGCCACAGCTATAATAATAATGCCATGTATGATGTGCGTTGTTTAAATTATAATTTGCTTTAAATTTAGGGCAGTTTTATAACGACAAATCTTAACAAGCCACTTGAATCTGCTTTAAAGGTTAGATATGAAAAAGGCTTAAACGTATGACACGATTTATGATATATATGTGACGTGTTTGACTTACAAAAATTATCAGTCAGAATTTAGTGGTTTAGCGCAGATTTGACACCTGAAGACAAATTCACCGTTTTCATGCCGCTCTATGATGGTATGAATATATATATAAGATACCTGTCTAGTGTTAAATTGTACCGTCACAACATTACAACAGAAACAGTTGAATGCTTCTATGGCGCATATATACATATAATGAACTCGAATCTTGTATGGAAACGGCGGGAAACAAAGGCGATTTGAAATGCAATGGAAACGCATGACTATGATGACACACATCAAAATGACATATTCTTAAATTCAACATTACAACAGAAACAGTTCAATTCTTCTATGAAGCACATGAGCTCATATGTAGCGTATATAATGAAATCGAATCTCGTAAGGAAACGGCGGGGAAACAAAGGCGATTTGAAATGCAATGGGAACGCATGACTATGATGACAAACATCAAAATGACCTATTCTTAAATTCAACATTACAACAGAAACAGTTGAATTCTTCTATGAAGCACGTGAGCTCATATGTAGCGTATATAATGAAATCGAATCTCGTAAGGAAACGGCGGGGAACAAAGGCGATTTGAAATGCAATGGGAACGCATGACACACATCAAAATGACATACTCTTAATTTCAAAACTTTTTTTAAAATGAAAACAAACATGGTGCAATACGTTTAAGTAGTAATGACAGTGTCTTCATGTAATTAGTTATTGTTTTATACTAATAATGATAATCGATTATAATGCAGTGGAAATATTGGTAAGACATGCCTCAGTTTTTTAGACGTGTGTCACAAATACTAAATTATTCGATAGACAAACATAATTGTAATTGCAATAAGCAGCTTTCACTGTTGATATCATTACGGGGAAATTGTTGTGAATTATGATGCAGCTGGGACCGCTGATATGAACCATGGAAATAATAGGTTACGATTATTTCCATGGGTGAACAAAACCAGCGGTGATCAATTTAGCATGATTAGCGGAGTTGAGCATGATTAATTGTCTTCAGAACTCCCAGGCGACGAGAGAGGAAAATGCACAACGCTCGGGGGTTCTTAAGTCAATTAATCATGTTCAACTCAGCGATCCGCTGACATTTCTTAATTGATTACTGCTGGTTTTGTTCAATGTAGTGGTCCCAGCTACATCATAATTCACCACAATGTTCCCATAATGATGTTTCTGGATATGGTTATTTTGCTTTTTGTTGGTTAAATATAGGTGCGGCTGACATGAAATGTGGTGTTAGGTAATACGAGTCATAATGCTGTTTATATCTCAACATTTTTTAACAAGTGGAATGAAATAAAATGGAACAAAATGAGAACGAACCGGAGTGAAATGAAAACAAACGAAATTAAATTCAAATTGGTTTACTTGTCAATAAAAATAATCTTTAAATTTAAGGATTAGCAAGACATTTTTTTAAAATATAAAGTCAACGTTGTAAACACATTTCTTGCATTTTAAGCGCCTTGCTAGCTCTTGCTGTTGAGATTGTATCGTGACATGCTTTTGAAACACACATAAATGTAAATGTTATCAAACACTGAGTAAAATCACGTCCCAACTTGACATGAACAACATACATCGTGGCTGGAAAAAATTACATCGAGCGTATAAAATAAAATACTGGCCCTCATGCACAGCTAAGGCGCTATTATTCTTGTGGTTTAGTAGAAGATATATAAAATGTATGATCAAATAATGGTTACTTTATGGCTATTTAAGTTATCACGTACAGGTTTCTGCAGAAAGCAGTAAAAGTAGATCAAATTTAGAGGGAAATAGAAGAAATGGGAAGAAAAAATGATTAATAGTTGTTAAAAATAACACCTGTAAATTATATATTTTATCAGTAAATCACCCGTTACATTAACGACTGATTGATGTAGATCGAGTAAGAGTAAACAACGAGCATCACATAATAACTGAAACTGACCTTTGCAGGTAGGAACTAGCCTTAAATATGCCCGAATTGAGCAAAAGGATTAACCAGCCAACAAAATGACATAGTTGTTTTTTGTTTTGTTCGTTTAATTTATTGGGGAATACAGGTCCTCAAAATCCATCATGGCCGCCGTTATGTGAATGAGGGGACTTTAAACTTTACACATTTTTAAATGTCGTTCAAATGCTTTTTAATCCTCAATTGCAACAAATATGTGTTGAAAATTTTTGAATTTTGTTTTTATCAGAAAGGTACGGAGCTCATTCAATTATAAGTTTTCTGTTATATTTTCAATATTGCAGCTTACTTTGGATTTATTAGGTACCAAGATGTTTTGACGATTTATTCCCTAAAAGGTCAACATTTAATGACACGTATGACTTTTTTCCAGTAAGCTATACTATTACTTACCTCGAATTTGGCTTCGAATTGAGTGAGGACATTGCTTTGTGAAACGGACAGAAGTCTGTAAATAATCGAAATAGAATTTAATTTTCTTAAAAGCAACATAAATCAAGCTTAACTGATGCTTAGAAAGATTTCATACTTCATCAAACTAATAGACTTACTACATGTTTCATACAATTTGTAAATTTATTTTGAGTGCTTAATATTATTTGTTGCTTCCTGTTAAAGAAGGCTCTAATTTAATTTATTTGATAGCTGTTTTAAGAAGTAGTTTCAACGTTCTACTTTTTATAGTCGAAAGTTTATATTATTTGAACGTTGTTTTAAACATATTCAACTTCACGATATATTAAATAAATCAACTTCAATTTAAAACCGGAGTTGATTTACTTCACTACAACGTAATATGTACAAACTATTGAACATACATGCACATTATTCAGCAGTTTGTAACAGCTTGTTACAATTGTCACATTAATTACGGGAAAGGCCAAAAACGCATGATGAATTTATCAGAGCATATATCTACATAATAGCTTCAAATGCATGAAACTTCAAATTAAATTAGATTAATTAAATTCATGAAGAGAAGTAAAATATTCTCTATCTCATATTATTTCTAGAAGAAAAACATGTAATAATATTTTCCAAACCCAAGTTGATATCATATTTTGAGTGTGACATTAACCATGCAAATTATATTTATTATGTCGTTGGTCACTCAAGCTTGCCTTTAATTAACGATAACTATATTTTAAATAATGTGCTCTCACACCAAATTTTGCATTTTCGATGTGTTTTGTAAAACAGCAGGCCTATACATTTTATAAACATCTTTTTACATGTGGTAAGATATAAGCTAAAGTGGAATTAATATATTCATTATTACAAATACAAAATAGAAGCATCTGGCAAAATATTTACACACCAGAATCGCATTTCCTTATCATCACATATGATGAAAATAATACATGCCGATTGGTTAATCAAAAGCTTCAATTTCAAGATCAAAAACATAACGAAATCGAACACTCTATGGTAATTAACTGCACATGACTTTAATAATGTTAGTTCACAATGGAGGTATTCATTCTGTTTGTCCCGAGAAAACCTGCTCAATATTTGAGATATAATACGTAATGTGTTCTATTATGTAAAAGGGAATTCTTTGAGTAAAGTTACATTGCCAAACATGTATTGAAGAGTTACATGTCAAACGCGTTGTATGAAACTACGTGATCTTTCTGAAGTCTATTTTTCTTTTCTTATCAAAATGTCAAATAATGTTCCAGCTTGAGATTCACTATCATTCTCTCCGGGATTCTTCTAAACTCGTGCTTCAGAAAAAAAAAAATTGGTCGATTTAAAGTTCTGTTTCCTTTCAAGTGCTGTCAATAGAAATCGTTTACTTATTTAGATATTAATTTATTTCATAGTAATAGTCGGAATATAAAAAATGGCAAAATTTGTAGGTAAATTATACAAGCAAGTCACGTAAGCGGATTTGACGCAAAATGAAAGTATTTTTGTTTTTACAATCCTCAGAGTTTTCATTTGCCTGTTTTTATAAAGGGAAAATTATTCTCTCTTTGGTTGCCGCAAGCTCAGTAGGTACATTATTAGAAATTCAAATTCAAACCTCTCAGAGAAAAAACAATCAAAACAAATCAAATACTAAAAAATGTGATATAAACAATACATAGAAATTTAACTTTTAGGCCTATTAGACAGAAATTGATGATATAATGTACAAGCACAAAAACAACATACATAACAACATTTCTCCAAAATAGATAAAATCAACAACTTCTGCTATTAGTGTCATACTTGTCCTAAATGGGTTTTTTCAGTATTGAAAAAGAAGTCGAAAAACAAGAAGCATAATTAATTTCGGCTGAATAGCTTTTGAGATATTGTTGTTTCCTTTCATTTTCCACTTTAAATCTTATGTTTGCTGTTGCGATGAGAAGAGTGTCCTGTCCCGGGTGCGATTTTATTTTCCGTAATACACATTTTTATGTCTAGGCTTTGTATTAAACATATAGAGAAATATTTTTTGATTTTTTTTTTCAATTTAAAAATATTTCAAAACTTTCTTTAAATGAGCTTGTGATGGGGTTCGAACCCTAGATCAGTAATCATTAGCCAAGACACATAACCATTAAATCAAGAGGGATTAGATGCCAGAAATGCGTTTTTAATACCTTTATATGCCTACGGAATACATCTATAATACTTTTATGATAAAGCTCACATACATTAACATGCTGTTACTATTGAATACAGAAACAATCAACGATCAATAATGAACGCCGCCCCTGACTAAGATGTTCCTACACAAATCTGTATTACGGAAAATAAACTCGCGTCCAGGGACGTCTGGGAATTGAACATTCGATCTCTGAGTCTTAGCAATACTTTGTTTACCCTCATCTCTCAGTACACCAAATTAAAACACCCACAAAACATTAACTACAATCGACCACTAAACGTGTCAGACTATTTATAATTTTTGATTCGAGTTATTAAAACAAAAAGGACAAGTTCGTTAAAATTAACAAGCAGATAGAAAAGAAGATAGAACCTAGGGGCCCGCGGTATTTGATACAAACAACTTCTTATGAATATGTATCTACTTGTAA
>JAUMTS010019911.1:0-11421 GCA_032273385.1 Ophiopholis aculeata | reverse complement strand
ATGGAAAATCCAACTATATTTTTAAGGGACCACCTCCAATATGTGACAATTTGTATACTTCATATTTCTGTATCTTTGACGATCGTTTGGTGAAATGTTCAAAATGGCCACAACTCAAAAAAATTAAAGTCTGCCATTAGGCAAATGAGTTGTTTCATTGTGCATAAGCCACATTTAAAAGACGTAATCATTCGTTATTTTGTTTATACATTTCATCATTTATTGATTTCTTATCAGATAATTTCATAAATGTACAAAATATTGATACAAATCGTGATATAAAGCAGTATTACAGGTATATAGGTATACAGGTATACAGGTATAATACAGTTTAGTTCTGTTAAGTTATTAGGATACCTTACGCAATGGAATGTAATGATGTAAGAAAATGCCTTAAACATAGATGTTGAAAGAAGCCCTCCAAAAAGCGTCTTGCAGTTATGTACACTATGTACACCCATCTACACTTTTCACACTCTTACGAATCGTGAACTTCCAATAATGTTTTCCAAATGCATTTGACTTGTTGCAAAGATTTTGTGAAGAAAAAGAAACAGCACCGGAGATCAAAATATATATATAAATAACAGAGTAATGATCATTCAGATAAACACGCAAGGGCACAATAATCTTTAACTTTGGTTTGGGAATAAACGCTTACGAAAAAATTGAGAAATACTCACTACTTCAAAACATCGACCATCCACACATTATTGATAAACGCATGCTACCACACATTCACTTATCTCTAAAGCTCATTTCACACACGCCGTCTACATATTCAACTGTTTTGTCTTGAACTGCATACATACATTCACACTAACCATATACCTCGAGTCCACACTGTTTGTTTAGGGATCTTAGTGGATGTTTTATATATGTTTTGTTAATACTTTTTATTAATTTTATACTTTTATTCGTGTTTTCTCTTGAATTGTTAAACAATTAGAAAAGTGATTAATCAACGGCGAGAAACACTTTTTATTTTGGAACCTTTACATAAAATCATTCAAAATCGTATTTGGTCAATTTTATCCAAGTCATTTTTTTCTATCAGGTTGAACCATTTTACTCGCACTACAGGGCGACTGTTAGCGTAGCACTCTAATGTAAACAAACTGTGAAAGAGCTACATACTATATTAAAACTAAAATTGTAACGTTTCCGCAGATGATATGCATCATAATTCATAAACAGAATGAAATCCCCCTCTATAAAAATACAAATTGTTACAAACGTTCTTCGTGTTTTATTTTGGTTGACTGTACTTATGTTTAAATCACCCCATAATTGTTATATTTTCACATCGCAACGTTATACACCAGATACATCTCACAACACTCGCCCACAAACACAACTTTATAAAACACCTCTTTTGTTCAGGTCAACAATTTGCCAGTTCTATATCTTTATCTATTAGGGGAAAATTATCATAGACTTGTTAAGTGAGATTTAGTATACAATCTTTTTCTGGTACAAACACGTTCTAAATGTGTTGCAAGGCAAACAGGTTCTTTTAGTATCAAGTAAAATGATACATGACGTTATGTTTTACCACTCATATGGTGTTTTGCTACAATACTAATGTTGTTAGATTCCTTTAGTATCGCTGATGTGGCTCATTAAGTAACAATGAAGTAAACAAAAACATTTTAGCATTTTATCATATTATATACGGCACGTTTTGGAAATTAGTTATGCTGGTATTCCGTGACAAGCTTGTGGAAAATGCAAATTACACAATCTATTTTGGGAAGAAAATATGAACTAAAGCTGAACCACAAGCGTAGTTGTTAAATAAATCGGTGTATATAGAGCATACAACACGAAACATTGTATCTATATATTTAACTACCAAACAAATTGAAAGCACCAGCAGTCCAATAATATAATTTTAAAACATGATAAACAAAAACAACTACCATGATTAGAAAATCAAATTTACACCTCCTTTGCTACCCCTTGTCACCAAGGGGAGGAGGGGCGGTTGCAACACTATTGACTGCTTTAATTAACCTTACTCAACGGTGTTATGTTACTACTCGTCACTATATAAGGCAACTTGGTTATAAAACTACACTTCGGATGTCGTATAGGTAAAGGGTAAGGGGATATTTAACGGATGGTTGGTGAAATCCCATGATTGTATACTTTGCTATTCCAAACCTGATTACTTATATGAATTATAAATTAGTTCATTAAAAAGAAAAAGGGGTGCTTACGTAATGATGTAATAATTTAGTGAGATAGTTGATACTAATTGCAGGTAGTGGTAGCACATATAAGTATATAAGGAGTAATTTAGAAAATTTGATGAAGAGGTTACAACCACTTCGTCTTAAAATAGGTCATGACGATGAGGGTTAATTATTACAAAATAAGATGAGCATGAATTATCTCTCCTCTTTATATTTAGTGATAATTATAATAATAAATAAAAAAAACATTTAAATCCAGGGTGCTGTTACCTGTGGTGAGTTTGTTTTAACGAAACGTTGACTAGTTTGATAAACACATACCATAAAAGAAAGAAGTAAGTTGGACGGCATATGAAACGTCTTGCGAATATTTTCCGGTTACATTTCAAGAAATCTATTCCAAACGCACAGGAACTTCATTTTGGTATTACGGCCATATCATAGCATCGTTTGATAGGGTACAATTATTAACCGCTACGTTCCATCCACAAGCATACGAAAAATCGTTTATTACGGCACACTATCATTCATATCAATATAGAACACAGTTGTATCAACCTATACTAAAATTCGGTTTCAAGCCAGTGTAAAATACGCCATTTTGAGTTCCAACATACACCTGCACCAACTCGGCGTATAATTAATAGCTGACAACAGCTCTGGTTATAAAGTTGTCGTCTTTTGGTAGTATTTTTACTTTTTATGCATTGAAATTAACCATTCAAGACAATTCAAACTGAAGTACATGTATTGTTCCCAGCATGGTGTAAAAAGGTGAGTACGGTAATCGTTATATCAATTATTAATTAAAATGTCGATTCTTATTATACATGCCTTCTAGTGTAACGGCATGTTACACTTTTGTCGTTATCGTAGTGCTCAACGGTGTTGGATGTAGGTTTCAATTAGTAGGATGGTTATACTAATTTGGACAAATGTTTGCTAATCGGGATTATTTTTGAATAATACAATTCTCGTTCTCTCATGTCTCATGTCTCATGCACTTCAAGCACAACTTGTTTATGTGTGGGCACGTGTGGTCTAGTAGAACAGCGCAGGATTCATAATTCGAATATTGTGAGTTCGAGCCCCGCTACGGCCAACGTGTTGTTAACCTCGGCAAATTGCTTCCCCATACTAGCTGTGTTGACCCGAACGCATTGGGTAGCTGATATGGGGAATATCACAATATAAGTGCTGTAATGTTTGCGCCAGTAATTGGTCATTAGCTGAAAATAGCCTAGCTTAAGGCGAACATGGATTTGATAATTTCCTTATGGCAGCATAATAAAAATGGCATGCGCCTTGTATCCTCTGGAAAAGGCGCATTACAAATACCGAGTTTATTATATTATTATATATCAAAGTGTTAGAGGATTTTATTTATAGCGGCTACAATAATTATCATTTGTGCTGTGTGTTAAATCCACGGTATCCGGTAGGATGTGGCGATAAACATCCATTCTATTCTCATTAATTGGTTTGAACTGTGAAAAACTACAGCAAAGTAATAGAAAGGTAAGTACAGTTCATATTCAAAACCCTTACGAATTGCGTTGCTCTCCACCATCACCATTGTTCGGAAGAAATATTTCGGCAATGTTGCTATGTTTTGTGTAAATTATATACATCAATGTTTTCTCCTTCTTGCGTATGATTAAAAACAGATAACAACAACTAAACAGCGTCAAAATTCAGTTACAAATCAGGTATAGCAAAAAGGTAACTGATGTGGTTTGTAGGTGAATCGTCACAATAAGAAGTCCATTCTGAATTATGTTTATGAGTTGAGCGTGCGTTATACAATTCCAAATGATATGAGATAAATAGATATTTAAAGCTTCTTTTCAGCTGATAACACAATCATTTTTGCTTGGGTCTGCATGCCTAACTTTTGGTCGTGCGACACGTCGGATTAAGCTCCGACTCCGTGACATCTCCTTTTCACTTTCTTTGAAAGTATTTAAACTGTCACCTGCCTTCCGACGTTTTGAGGTGACTCTTTCACTCATTCGTCGCTTCAATACAGGACTCAACTGACGCGCAGCTGGTATTTTAGCAAGTTCTAATAGCTTCTGAAAAATATCAAGGATATTTGAATTGTCCTTGGCGGATGCCTCTACAAATGCACAGTGCCAGTTATGTGTAGCGATTCTATCTTCCACGTCTTGATAATCCACTTCACGATCTAAGTCTAAATCTTTCTTATTGCCAACTATAACAACAGGTATTTCATCAAAGTTGTCCCGCTGCTCACGTATTTGTTCATAAATTGTTTGCACCTCTCTAAACGACTCCTTATTATTAATCGAATATACTAAAAGAAATGCGTGACCAGTTGATATAGATAGCCTTCTCATTGCAGGAAACTGCATAGTTCCTGATGTATCTAGAATGTCCACTTTGATACAGTTACCGCTCACATTATATTCCCTGCAGTGTAAATCCTCAACAGTTTCTTTGTACTTTTCTTTAAATTCATTGTGTAAAAACTGAGAAATGATAGCACTTTTTCCAACTCGTCCAGCACCGAAAATCACCACTCTATATCGTTGTTCGTCCCCCATATTCACACAATCCCTGGTACAGAAAAATGAAATAGTCGCTCCGTTTAGTCGCTTCAGTTAAACGAGAAGCTATGGTATAAATCGTATAATATGGCTCTTTCGTCGTGTAGTATATAACGTGTGTTCCAATGCTAGTATCTGCCATCAGTGGGCTGTGATAATATAGACAGACTCATGTCTAGCAGATGTTTCAGTACACAAGTCAATCAGCAGGCGACGTGACTTTAGCTTCCCCGTTATTATCGGTACTAGTGAAAAAACCCATTTGAAAGAAATGCACCACCTGCCGCTCATGCGCATCTTCCATTGTATCTTAATTCGATTCCACTCCCTCATACTCTGCACAGAAGTTAAACGATGAAATGGTAAAACACAGTATCGAGCATGCGCTAAAACCAGGTGATTAATAGCAATATCCGGCTCATAGGGTTTTTAATTTACCATAAAGCACACGAAACACTATTATATCTTACAGTTCGTATACGCTTGATGTTAGATATGAGCAATTTGAACACACATAATCCAATGAATATCAATGTCAATGATTGTTATCTGTTAGTAAAAGTATAGAAGGTCACCTTGCAAATTAACATCGAGCACAGGAGAATATTTCGATGTATCTGGAGATACGCATTTGCGATTTAGAGCATAATGAAGTGGGGGACTCTTAAGACAACAAGTTATGAGATGAAAATGTATTTTTATATTACTAAAAATAAAAATATCAGTGTAACTTCGAAGTGTCTTTTGTAAAGAATAGATCAAGGCATTGAGGTTTAATAAGTGAAAAACAGTTATACTTTTATTATGTTACTAATGTTATTTCATTCATGATTGTTTACATATATATTTCTCTGAAACAAGCGCTATAATCTAGACATTAAAAGAGTTTAATGTTGTTAATGAACATCAAATAAAAACGCGACGTCTAGTCTACGTTAGTATTGGAATATCATGTTCGAAGCTAATTATGCTGTAATTGTATGTGATATTAATTATATATTACAGGAGCGTAGCAACAACTAATTTATATAGTATAGTCTAGTTAAGTATATGTAATCAATCAACGCGTTGTGTGTGCAATACGTGGACTTATGGTTAATATTCGATGGTTTTAAATTGAATTGAGTTTCAACATCAGCTTAGTGTGTGCGATGAGTCTCAACTGTTTCATTATTTATCTATGGTTATGTTCTATTTTTTAACCAAGATAACTAGAACATAAACGCAAAATTAATTTGTTATGGTGACGGTGACAACAACCATGACATATATAATTGCTATTGTGAATTGTAGACATGTTAGTGTTTAATACACATTTGTGTCTATTTTGTTTACATCAAAGTTTTCTATGTATTTTCACAAAATCATAATTCAACCTAGTGTATAATGATCTGATTATTGTTTTAATTAATTGTGTGAAATATATTACAGTTTTAATGCCAACATTATCACGCTACTTCATGATGTTAAACCTTGTTAATGTGCTTCACCACATTTTAGTTTGGCTTCCTATTATAATGGATCTGTAACGTAATTTAAAAAGCTAAAAAAATATGTTAATGATTATCATACAAATAGGTTTAGTCTAAGTGAACGTTTGAATACTATATTTTAAAGGTCACACCGCCAATATATGTTTTACTTAATTATTAGGTAACTTGTACCATGTCAGTTACAAGTTACCTAATATAAAATGCATTTAATCGAAACATTTTAGATTTTACTTTTAATGGTTTAAAACAACAGTTTGGTATTTAAAATTTGACTCTTATTTTTTAAATTATTTGTCTATGTTTTTAGTCTGAACTTAATCTATGAAGATTACTGGAACATAAACATGCAGTTCAGTATGTAAAAAGATCAAGATCAACATTAATTCCATTAGTGATATAACTATTTACTAATATTGGTATAGGTATATTTATTAGGTTATTCTTTTCCTGACCCAAAGTGCTCTGTGTATTTGCACGAAATTACAGTTCATCTGATTGTATTAACCAGCTTTTCAATGCTTAAATTGTTTGCAATTATTACTTTACTCTAAAAAAATGCCCTTTTTCATGAAATTGAAACCCATGGCAATAATATAATAAGTCAACTACTTCAATTTATAACTAGTTTTGTAAGGCAATCCTCATTTGAATCCAGCATGGAAGCAACAAAGTGTCTCATTTCATGTTTGTCGGTGAATTGTCCATTAGAAGTTAAGTTAAATGTAAAGCCTGTAGGCATGGCGACACATTTACATTGTCTGGCCCTGATAATAAAAGAGGAACTCGAAATTATAATCATCAACAGATCAAATTTAACGGATTACTTCAGGCTTATATTTACACAAACAATTTGACTTACCATCATAGAGATGGACACAGATTTTAAAACTCGACCTACTGTTTGTTTTGTTTAATACTAAATTGTTGCAAATTTATATTACTTTAATCCGCTCGAATCTTGGATGATCAGTGATTTAACACTGATTGTCATTTATGTTGTGTGGTTGACCTGTTTAAAATTGATTTATTCTTATACTATTTCAGAAACTGTTGTTCACATAAAATTCGTGTTTTTTTAACAGACGAGGTTATTATTGCTTTAAAAAAAAATCATTATATTAGTTGCACATACCTTAGCTTGTACAGCTTACCTACATTATGAATTTATAATATTAAATTTGCACTCATACTTATAATTGTTGCAAATTTGGTAAAACACTTGTATTGAATTGTTATTCCTTAAAATATAATAATCTAATATAATTCTAATATTAACCAAGATATAAAAAAATGTTAAGGTTACCCTCCCCCTTTACCGTCGTTCAAATGTGATTTACACAACAGCTATCATCATCAATGTAACTTTATGGCATTAGTAAGTATGGAGCAAAGGCTACATCCAAACTTTTGTTATAATTGGATTGTAGTGATTAACCTTGGGCTTCCAAACAAATACGACATCTCCGTAAAATGATCTGCAAAGGTCCCTAATATGGGGTTATAATAAAAAGTCAATATCTTCCATTTTCAATAGTTATAAAGATGTATTATACAAAATCTCAAAAAAAAATATTTTTATAGTAAAAAAGAAAATATAATTAGATAGTGGAGATTTCAGTTTTAATAATCAAAAAAGGTACATACAGCTGTAAGTTTACATATAAATATTTTATTTTCTATTTACCTCACCTTTTGGGAAGCCTATTTTTAGTGTGTCTCTTGAACGTCATTTTTTTTAAAAATAAGTTGGGTGCTGTTGAATTATTCCGAGCCAACGTCCCCAGACGGTGTAAGGCGACTTAGAATAGATTTGTAAACACATGGAAGGTGGTATCTCCCGCCATCTCGGTTGCGGGTACTCCGGTTCGTGAGTATGTGGCAGGAACACCTCCGCCAAACCAAGTCTCATCTTAATCAATATAAATCATGTCCAGTGTCTCTAACATTTAATGTTACAGGAAAAGGTTCACATCTGTCATTTTGTCTGTGTTCACTGTTTCTCATCCAAGAGGTGATTAGTCTCAGCTATATAAATAGGAAGCAAATATGTCGGTGGACCGTATGATACCGGTCCTCATTGCTGATGTTTTCTTTGGAGGCAACTTAGTGTGGTTTAAGTGAACTTTAACACCGGACCTGGTAATAACTCGACGGAGCACCTCCCATGCCTTTCTGGCATATGGTATAGTAGTATGATAACCAAACACTTGTCGGACAGAGTCTTGGTAGTTCCTGTTGTGTGGCTTATTAGATCGGCGATAGCGGAATGTGACCTTTTATAATCACAGTATCCGAGGACTCTCTGGAGTGCCTATAGTTTCTCAGTTGTTTATTTAGTATCCAATACTTAGGTTTTTTCTCTATGGCCATGGCCTTGACTAATTGTAGGCTGAGTAAAATGAAACTTCGTTAATATTCCTATTATGACCAACTTGTATATGTAGCCATATTGATTGAAACAACATAATCCAGCCTATGACGTATTGTATCAGAAGCGGCAAACATCAGAGTGGCAGTACAATCCAAATATGGAACACATAAATTAATCATGTTTGTATCAGGAGCTCAGTGTGAGGAACTTTTTTTGTTAGATTCGTCGAAGTCTTTATCCGGGGATGAATTGTAATTATTATCTAAACCGATTCTAATCATGTTATTATCAACTTTTCTATGATTTATTTTATATACTTTTCAAGTCGATGTCATATACAAATCCAGTACCAATTTTTTTCAACTTTCTGCTAATTTGTACATGGTTCAATCGTATCGTACCTGGCAGAAGTCGATTAACAAGTTTGCAGACGATCACTGCGCCTTACGCAAGAGTACAGGGGCGCTTGTACTCGGCGCAGTATAAGAAAAAGGCGGCGCTCATACTCTGTGTTGGGTTCAGAAGTGGGTCAGACCGTTTCCCTGTATGTTCCCTAATATGTTCTAAGGTTCTAATTCCACCCGAGCATGTGTAGGATAGGATTGTGAGAATCCTTGGACAGATATGATGCGTATTAGTTGGTGTGTAAAATACGGTTATATATAGTTTTACATTGCTTCCATGTGCGTTTAAACGCTCACGTACGAGCTGAAATTGCTTATTATAAAGACACGTATACCTATTTTTATTTTAAACGTGATATAGTGAATGTGACCAGTAATTGAAAGTGCACACTCGTCAGTCTTATGTGTTTGTAAAATGACTCCTCGAAACCTCGTATTACCATCGTGTGTAATGGGAACAAATAATGCAGTCGTTCTTCGATAACAATATACGTTTGCCTCAACTCAAAAGCAGCTCACCGGTAATTTCAGTTTGCTTGTAATGTCAACAACAATATTGTGAATGCAATTTATAAAAGCCCAAAACAAATCCTAGTGGAAAATAGAAAATGTATCATTATACAGCAAATTCCAGACTCAACTTACTCAATATATATATAGGCCTATATGTATTACTTTAAACCTTGTTCAGCTTTATATGCTTCAAACCAAAGCCATACTGTAAAATAGTGCACACAGTGTCACTTGTCAATAAAGAAGTCAATTTTGCATGCAGTGGTGATTTCCACTGTAAGTGTATAGGATTACATGTGTTTAGTCCAAGAAAATGACAATTTTTAAACTGCGATTGTGGAAGTTCCCTATTCTCTGTAAAATTATTTTTATTCTTTTCTGTAAGCTAAATAGTCATTCAACACACTAAGAGTATACATATATGCCGTACTTTCTCTGTATTGGCCGTACGATCAGCTAAAGAATCCACTTCCTGTTTGTAAATTTAGTCTAGATGACTGTTTGTGTGCATGATAGTTAGGTCAATAATGTGTGCCAAGCCATTGTTATGGTTTGCTCTGGCTATTGTTCTTCAGTGACCTTGCTCATAAAGCGTGTCAACTGGATGATTCAGACTACCCGCTGATCAATAAGGTCAATGAATTTATTGACCTATGCAAAGTTGATTGTTTATTAGCTAATAAACTTATCACTTTAATAACAGTTTACAACTTGAATTAATAAAGAAAAATACCCTAGCAATATACTGAATTTTATCTAATGTTTTCAGTTCATCATTTGTCAATTAATCATGTAAAATACATCGTGGAAGTTTATTTTTACTGAACCACTCTACATACTTCTTTATTGATGCTGTGTAGACAAGTCACACAGTGAGAAGGCTTTTGATACCGAAATCTTAAAATGCTGTAAACATCAGGCTGGGCTCCTTTAAAGGGGCTCTGTTCTAACTTTTTTGAATTTGCAAAGTCACTGCAAATGTGGTACCATATTATTAGTCGTATTTTTTTGATCACCATGTGGAAATTTCACGTCAAAGTTCCTTCCCATTTTGGAAGAAAACTGCAAAAACGTACCTAATTATGGTAACCATAACTATAAAATCGCCATGTCCTGGTTTTTGCTTTCAGTTCGTAGTGTGACTCTAACTTCATGGTGTGAGCTATATTAATCCGGAGATCTTGGCTGAGCACGCAGTTGACTATGCCACATGTCAAATGTTTTGCCGGTTTACGTTGTTCATTAGGCACGCATAGAAGAATATACGAAATACGAAACAGTGCGAGCGCGATATTGATATTCTTGAGTAGATATTAATGTTTCTATAGCAAAATTATATCGAATTACTTTTGTTTACAATAGATTCTTCTAAAATTTAGACAGCTTCTGCTTGTAAGTTATATTGTGATAACGATTTGTATATGTTAACTGGAATAATGCAAGTACAGGTTTGTACGTAAAAGATAACTTTACTACCGAAATTGTCAATGTTTTCTGTTTTAGAAACAAGTGTTCTTCGACCCAACCTCACAGGTGATACTAGCAAGCATGCGCAAACCTTTGCATAGCGGAATACTCAAGTGCTTTGGGTTTTAGTTTACTTCTGTCAGATTTATTTATTTAGTTAATCTGTTATGGAAAAACATGGAGTTTGCTTTGCTGTTATGGTTATTTTAACTCCCAACAAAGGTATTTATCAAGTTTAAGCGAATTTTGTTTCCGGATAATATCGGACTGAGCCCCTTTAACTGTTTTTTTGCTTATTTTTGGAGGGAAAAAACCCATCGAGAATGTAGGGATTTGATAAGGGTATTTCCAACTTTTTTTTCAATAGAGATGTATTGTTACTTTTTGGTTCGGTGGCTCTATTCA
>JAUMTS010019800.1:0-11424 GCA_032273385.1 Ophiopholis aculeata | reverse complement strand
GACTATGGTTGTAGTAATTTTATGCTTTTAAATGGAAATCAAATGGAAATATTCTGAAATGGTTGTTTCCACAGGCCTTGAAAAAAAACCTTTGTTGACGTATATAATCAGACAATTTGTATATAGTTTTATCTCAAATATAAAACCCAAATTAATTTTTCGGTCACTTTTGCTAAGATGATTTAAATGATGCGGGACCCCTACATATGCCATCACACTCTTAGTATTAATATAGTTATGGTCTAACAATACTACTTGGGACGTACGTACAACTAAAATGGAGTGGGGCATCTGTTGGTATTCCTTGAAATGCTTAATCAATAAACAGGTACAATCATGAATTGGGGAGTTCCTACAAAATTAGTGCAACAATGTATTTTTATCACACATGCAATTCCCATATAGTCAGTATTGAAATACTATCTAAAATATGGTTACGCAAATCTATAACATTCCATTGAATATGTTTTCTTCTTCAATTTTCCATGTGCAAACTTTGAAGAGCAAAGTTATCTTTAATGCTAAACCTAAAATCAACAACACATTTTATTTGGCACAAACTTACTTTCAAGATGATAAATATGCAGACAGTGTTAAAATGTTTACTTATTGGAAGAACTATGTATCTAAAGAGTTGCAATTAATGTGACAAGTTAAGGGTACCTGAGCATATGACATATCTCCATATGCCTTTGTGTGGAAAATTGGACAAGTTCATGGACTGCTATCTCCTACTTTCTTTGAGATAAATTTTTTAAATGAGATAAATTCATCGCATGTACCTTCTTTCACAATTCACGACGACGTACACGAATTTTCAATTTTTATGGTCAATAATAGCCAAAGATAATCGTTATAGTTATAACTAAACAAAATCAATAAAGTAGATTTTAAATAATGTATGCACGAGTTGCATTCTGCCAATAATCACATTATTATATGTCACCTACCTGCCAACATCAGCTTATATTGTCAAAAATAGCAGAATTTCAAGACAGTGGCAAAAATCTGCGATATTCCTAAGTTTGCTGTTTTATAACAATATTTTTAGAGAAATAGATCACCCCTTCCGTAATATGAAATATGAGACAGGAACATATTTTCTTTCTAAATATTTCACCAGGAATCAATTGTAATTTGTTGCCACCCGTAAACCGTTAAAGTTTACTTACTGCTAAATTAAAGCATCGGTACAAAGTTAAAGATCAAATTTGCTCAGTCGATTGTGTGATTGGTAAATATTTGAAAATAAACATCAGAAAACAAAACGCAACATAGAAAACAAACTTGTACCTTAAAATAGTTTAATAATTGAAAGACACATTTTATTTGGTGGTTTAACAGTCATGACATGTTCAGACACTCATATTATAATATTGCATGAACCAATTGCGAGCGATTATAGACATGAGTAGAAAGTTGATCGCGCTTTCCGATGTTTTTTGAGTTTGCGGCCTTTTTACAAAACTGCTCGTTTCTACTTCAATATATATAGCTTTGTTAGTCATGCATGCTGGAAAGCCTTTCTAGCCACGAGTGCATACATGTACAGATGCTTAAAACAAATTCTGCAAAACAGGTTTTGACATGGGATATTACACGTTTTAAGCACGGATTATATTAGTGGCAATCATGTGTTGATTCAACACAATCCGATGGGACATGTTCGGTGTGTGTGTCAATTCAACCGAGGTTGTTAAAAGTGACGTGTGAGACCGCCACCATTAAATTAATTTGTCGATGCTATACGCCCCCTGTTCATTAACTGTTAAGCTTATCCCACTGGAGTATATTGAACTATTAAGGAACAAGTGTGCACTTGGAGATTTTCTTCGGAGACGAAAACTTAAAGGGAATGTCTACCTGCACTGCAGCCTGCTGGTAGAATTATCTTATGGCTTGACGTATCACAGTTCGACACACGATATCAATTGGTAACTTATGGTTACTTCAAGCTGTTTTTGAGTTAGCAAAAAAGTCTCAACGTAGTCAAATGCTGTGCTTTACTTATAAGGATCTTATTTAATTGAGATGTTTTTGCGTAGAAGAACTACCTTGCGCTACTACTGCCTAGTTTTAGGGCTATAAACCACTGCATGTAGTATACTTGGTATGTAAAAAAGCACCATTCGCATAGAAGTGATGTTTTCAAGACGTTTTCTATCAGGAATGTAACTGGAAATTGTGACATTAGAACCTCGTACGTAGCACTACAGGCGAAATTGATTGCAAAGTGGATTTTGAAAGTGACTGGAACCAACCTTTTATATGTATGATTAATTTAACAGACCGTGTTTTGCATCATATGTAAACGGGGAGGTTGCAACCCCATAGATTTTCCATATAAATCCCCCTATAATATTACTGTTGGTATCGATGGATAGCTGTAGACCTCCTTTTAATATCCTGCGATATCAAAATAAGTATCATCACAGCACATTTTTTATATGACGACATAATGCACAGATACTGACACAAAATTGAGAAAATATGATTACACATAGAAGTATAGAGAAATTTGATAAGGACTCAAGTTTGTTCAAACAAACAATTGACACCGGGTTTTCGCAAAATACGAAGGTAAAATATAAGCAGTCAAGTAAGCTCAATAGAGACGGCTTTCGCTTACGGTGCGAGAGGTCTTGGGTTCGATTCCCGGTGGTACCTTTTTTCTCATGAAAATTGCTAATCATCTCGTAGAAACTCGTACGAAACTCGGATTTAAGCTGATCCGTGATACGTGTTGTGATATACCAATTCGCAGTAAATTATAGGAGATTAAACTTAACCCCACCCCTTTACCTCATATGTTAAGGTCTCTTCTTACAACGGGTAAGGTGTTGGGCAGGACGAAGATCACAACAGTGATTAGCTATTGTTGATTTCTGACAATGTATTAAGGTTGTTATAGTCTAATGCAGCAGAGCGACACCGCTAGGGAATTCACCTCCCTGGTTATACGGGGGGTTACGATTGCGTGTGATCATCAGGAGGAATCAAATTACCGCGATTGTTAAATATTTTAACAGATTTTCTTTCTGTGTATTCAAGTGTGCTCATATTTTTTCAAATATATGTTAAAATGGGGCGTTAACATGATTGTGTATTCATCCTTGAAATTCCATTTAATATTTTGATCAATTCCAGGCTGCGAGTCGTAACCATTGCGCGTTTACGCGCTGCATTTACGCACGTTTGTTTATGCGTTAATACACTTACGCGATTGTTGCTAAGTACGTCACGCGCGGGAGTCATTATGCGAAGTCATCGTGTTCATAATAAAGACTCCTGAAAGCGTGCGCATAAACATAAATAATCCATTCAGATTGGATCGCGATAATACTCAGTTTATTAATCATTTCTACTGTTTTTCTTATTTTGTTTTATCACCTAACTTTAATAGTAAATACATTATACTTGCATAGTCGTTATCTATATATTATTCTGCTGTAAATATTTTAATCATACATATACTTTTTTCATTCTTTATAACAGATGACCTTCAGATCATTTCTGCCGAAGTAATATTCATTATTATGCTGCAATGCGTCAATACAGATGGATGGTTGGAATTTAATTGTATGGATACTTTTGAGGCACCTTAAGGTAAATCCAATATTTCGTGTGTAATAAATGTGTAAAATTAGCCATTTCCCCCCTCGGGTATATCATTCAGTACGTGAAGAAAATCACTTTGACACCGCGCCGCTGATCGCATCAGTGAAGATTTATAGAATCAATAATATTAAAGTATAATTTTAGACATTACCTAATGTCAATGATTTATTTAACGTTGTGGCAGTTTTCAAGTTAGTGACCATATTCTTCTATCTACATCAAAACAATAATTACAGTTAAATTGGTAATTAATGATTCTCTAAAAACAATTCCCTACTTTGTTGCATTAAAGTTATCGACTCATTGTTTCTCAGCCTTAAACAGTATAGACGTTTTTTCGTTGATTGAGAAAAGAATTTAGGCAGTGGTTTTTTGAGGAGTGTCGATTTCTTGCTACATTTAAAATTTTAATACCCCACTAATTAATATTAAATCATTTTAAACATATTAATGACATTATATCAAACATTGTTTTCATTTCTACAAAATTACATGGAAATGATACATTTTTATTTTACGATACAGCAAAGAAAATCAAATTTTAACCACTTTATGCAGCTTTTTTGATAGGTCTGATAAAATAGTGCTAGCCAGATTTTGATTAGATGATTTGAGACTCTCTCTCTCTCTTTCCACCCACCCAGCAGTAAAATAGGTACCTGACTTATATCAGAGCTGGGGAAGGTTTAGGATAGGTGATGGACACCACCATGTATGTGCCATGGCCCTTGGTACTAGTAATATCCCCCTACATTCACTGACACTACGGTCAACATCATTGCATGATACGCACGCGTATTGACATTATCTAATCGTTTAAGCTTCAGTTGCATTTTATACGCTTACTTATAAATGTTGAAATGCAAATTGTTATTGTTAAATTAAGCATGTGCTAAGCAAACACAAAATTCATTTTCTATTCAGTTAACATAATATCATATCCATTTGGTATTTTGTCAGCTATGTAATCTGATAAAGGTTGTTGTGGGTGGACACAGATCACTAACAATTCAATTTTAAAGCGTGTTGACAATGTTGCGCATTGCCGCACTTTGTTTGCATTCGTTTCCTTCTGGCACTTTAGAATCTATTTTCAGTACTACAACCTTTTACGTTGCTTGATTCGTGGAAATTGACAATATAATCATACTATTTTGCCAAAACAATATGTAACTGTTAATTAACACCTCCTCGGTATTTACTAAGTGTTTTTTTAGCCCATTAACGTTTAAGAAAGTGCATTAGTACGTTACAATTACTTCGGCTTGCTGATCTGTAATCAAAATGGCGTCAGCTCCAGTACAGTACATATAATTTGATATTACTCTCTCGCATGTTCGCCAACCTCATTCTTTGGTTGACTTTACGCATCCCGTGATTTATCTGTTCTTCTTTGCCTGTCCAAATGAAGAATTGAATTTCCTTTAAAGAACATACATCAGCTCAATAACCCAGAAACCTATTGATTTAGTAAAATGTAGAAAAACTCCGAGGGCAATACTCTAGATACAATTCAAAAGTCAGCCTTGTGGAGACTAACCGTTTGTTTTGTTTCGTGGTTTGCATTAAACAACATGATGTATCAAGCATCTGGTCTATCCATCACAATGTGCACGCCGCTATTTTTGCAAGATGTGTTTTTCATTAAAGTGTAGGAATAGGGACAACTAGCAACTACTTTAAACGTCCCTTACGATGGGTTTTCAAATTCCACTATCAGAACTTTGTTTTGTTTCGTGCTTAGGATTAACCATTATGTCGCATTATATACGTGTACATCTGACCTTTAACTTAAATGTTCGACATATTATGTTATCAAACAAGGTATATTTGCGTTCAGCTATACGCATATTATGTTTCAATGCACGAACAGTATTCTGATAAGGTCGTTGTAGTCATCATAAACACCATTGCCGCCAAACAATGATTTTCAGTGATTGATATGATTAATTTATTCATTAACTCTTAATATTATTTTATTTTAACGATGCCCCGATAAAATCTTAAATGGAACTAAAATACTTGGTTATAATCTAAATTACTCGCGACCGTTACCTCTAACAGATGAAAATAATTTGCCAAAGCTGATCAGTTAAATGATCAAGCAACTAAAGTTACTTTAAGAATGTTTTGCTCCCCTAACGACTTTAAACATGTAAAGGATAACACGTTTTACCACTTACGTATTTCCATCAGAACATTCAATATAACAATACCCTTTAGCAACGGAGATGGAGGAGTACGCTGACAGTTAAGCATAAGAAAACAATGGATAACAGAAAAGTTTTAAAAGTGCGTAAGAATTCGCGGATATTTAGGTTTTGATAAATAAAACCAATCAGCTTCTATTTTCAGTACTCATGAAGAAAAGACGTTAACATATTAAATTGATTATCTACTTTTTAACTTTATAATGGAACTTATACTGTTCCATTTGAATAATAATTTACATTTAGGCAGTTTTCATAACATTATGTCAAAATACAACCATTGAATTGAGCGGCGGATTCAAACAATATCATGATTAACGGCATAAAATGTATGTAGATAAACATTTTGTAATTCGTTGCCAGCTGCATGGAACTCATTACCGAGATACTTTTATCTCGTCATAGTTCGGATACTCTTAATTTGAAATTGAAAACCCATTTACTGCCCTATTAGTTGTATGCTTGAAAGTTCATTTAATTTTAGGTTGTAGGTTGTGCCTAAGATGCATATATTCAGATTTCATTCTTTAAGATCTGTTTTTAAAACGTTTAGAACAGTCTTTGTATAGGCACTGTGTTATCTTAAGAATTACTTTGCAACCAGCACAAAACTATATTTCCTTTTTATAACCTGTTTTTTTATTTATAGGTTGTCAACCTTAATCCGACAGGGAAATCTACGTGTATATATAATTCAAATTACGATTATACCTTATCAACAAATAGCAGTCTGCATAGTATTGCTTTACGGGCTGTCACTACTAAGAAGAAATGCTAATCATTATCGGTAATTGATTACGAATAATATAACAATTGTTGCAATTATTCTGTTTGTAACATTAATTGAACCTTACTTACAACACAGTTAATTAAATGAAGGCTATAGGACATCAGTATATTCTAATTCACAACAAAATATTGCATGTTTTGGTGGTATTTGTAACTCGTACAATTAGATTCATACGTTTAAAACTCAATTACCACTTGAGCATCACACATGCTACTTCCTTAATTATCAAATCGTTCTTTAGTTTAAATATCAATTGGTTTCCTTTCAACAGGAAGGTATACAGAACGACGCAAACCAGATCATATCACCTTTGTTTGGACGTAATCCAAACCGTTGTCCTGCTCAGGTGATTTGATTCTGTCTTGGTTTTTACCTGGCGAAAAAAAGATAAAGTGTGTTCTTCTGTATAACTGTATAATAAGTACCGAGTGACCATTTCTGACAGACCATATGTTAATATATGATTCTAGGGATGTTGATATGAGAGTAGGTGTAGATAAGGGTTCACCGTTTGCATAAATGTCGATACAAAACTGGATATCCTACTTGCTGTGAATAATTTAAAGCTCTTTGGCGTCATGGCTTTTTTTTTCAATATAACTTTATTTCGCCGTTTTAGCTATAAAAATATTACTGCAATAATGTTGGTATACAGTTATGCTCTTCAGTTTAAGGCACACAACTGTTTTATACGTTTAAGTTTGATGTGATTTTGATGTAAAATTCATTGCAAGCACATTACGTTGGAGTTTTAATCTGTTTTCCAGATGTAGTAGCTATGGTTGATTATTCATTCGGAATAACCTAATACCCGTCTACAGGCATGTATCACACACGGTAGAACGATTCATGTATTTCAATAACCATACGATACGTGTCTAGTATCGCCCTTTACAGTGTTATTTAAACTGCTTGTCAAAAAGCCAAAGGAAAAATTGACAGTTAATAGCTACTTCATTTGTCAGATTTGTCAAGCTATTTTACACATTTATCTACTTGAAAGTGTTCGTCCCACCTGCTACCTCTAGCGATCTCATATAACGACGCGGTAGAGATCCTATCACCTTTGTTTTGACGTAATTGAAACCGTTGTCCTACAGGAGCTCAGGCGATTTGATTCTGTCTTGGTGTTTACTTGGCGAAAAACACATAGTGTGTTTAATGATGCCTAACAGATTGGTGAAGCAGGAAGCGTAAAAGAACCAATAGTATATTACATAGATAATATTATACTTATTTGTCTTTTGAAAGGTCAACATTTAAACTATAATTCAGATTCGACTTTACTACATCAAACACCATTACAATATCAATGAATATTTGAAACTTCGGCCAGATATTGCTAATATATCCATACAAATGTTCAAGCACTTGAGGAGATTCTAATAAGGAGATTCTAATCAAGTTCAAAGCCAACATTATATGTAATCTACCGTTATTAATGTTCATTCCATCTTTGCGAAATGTGTTATGTTTGTGAAAAAAGACAAAAAGCGCGGTTTTAGTTTTACATAACGTACAGTTTAGTTCGTTAACACGAATTGAACTGTAATTATTTAATTAAAATGATTGAACCATATCATCACTACTTGGGCCTATTGACGAAATAGTAGGTATTTTCACCGTGCTAAAAATCCATTCCAAATTATAAACATTTGCGTCATGAGTATGGAATATAATCATAAATCAACCAACACAACTGGCAGTCAATAACATCTCCATTATGGTAATGAAAATGGAATATTTAACTTAATGATCAAAGTAAAACATACAGTTATGTAAAGGATAGAGCTGCCAAGCTTTTGCATTGTTCAGCTATATATTAACCCGCCGCTCGTTTTGGAAAAGCGTCATCTCTTTTACTAAATATTACGATTTGCCAATGTACGGTAGCACTGTCTGTTGCTCAGATGAATAGGGTATGACACTTGATACAAAGGGACATTATTGCATAATTATATTGACAGCAAAGGTATGTCAACTTATATATTATTTTCGGCACAGCTATTGACGTGTCGATGGAAATTTGAACTCTGTTCTTTCAAACTGATCAACATTATAAGTAAAATCTAATATGCACAACACCCGGGCGGATAACGACGAATTATTTCTGTTACAAAATATTACACCAGAATGTGGTTAAATTACTGTTATTTTTAAAAGCCAGATGTTCCCCGTTTTTGTAATTATCCAATTTGATCAGATTGATAATATTTATGCCAAATATCATCGTTGGATATGCTATAACATGAGACACATTTCATCTGAAAGAAATTTGCAAACGAGAAGATATTATTATATTGAGAATGTGGTTTTGTATCTTTCATTGTGCGTTTCATTCTTTCTTTTTGTTGATATATTGATAATCGCTTGCAAAAGATGTGGCTATAAAGGTTTTTGATTTGATTTGTTTATGCAAGCTTAACGTGGAAGAGATAGTAAGAAATACCGGAAACTTTATATGTACTGAAAACGGACCATCGGATGCTACTTTTTAACAGGCACATCTACCACACCTCTATTATGATGTCAAAATTATATTTTTTTAAAGTTTTTGAACATTGCAACTGCAATTTACGAGTAATGGAATTAAATACATTAATGAAGTATGATAAGTAACTAAATATAATAATGTATAGTTGTGGTGTCCTTGCGCCTTGTAGTACCAGCAATTTGATAATGTAATCATAACTAGCGGAAAGACACCTGGCGCACATATAATATTCCGCACTTTCATCATAATTATATGTTCTTATACAAACACACATGCAATCATCCCCCACATAAACACATCATTATTAAAAATGAACATTTGATAATAGCCGCCCTGCTTCATTATGAAACAAGCGTGGAAATAAAAGCACAAAAAGAAAATTAGGAAAATACAAACTAAATTAGTATAAAACACTTAAATACCTTTAAATTGAAATAATGTGTGTTTAAGATATGTGTCAAACAAAATAAGCAATGCAGTTCAGTATATGACAGAAAGTTAAACAAATTTTTAATTGTAATGGAAACAATGGAAACAGTCTGGTATTTGTTGTAAAAATGATACTATGTTGACAAATTCTGGAAGTATAAGACGCTGAACACAAACCTGATTGAGCTGGAGTCTAAAGGCACAAGAGAGATGACAAATAAGCTGGCGCAAGTCAGTGGATACATTTATAAACGTATACAAAACAACTAAATGTAATGCCCTCTGGTACAGGACGCCAGCGCAACTCTGTCATGTATAATGGACTGGAATGATCGTTATTCAAATCAAGTTGGATACGTTTTGCCGCCTAGTCATAATTGTTAAAATGTCTGTAATCTATGTATACGTCTATATATGTAACATTTCTGGAAAGACGCCGCAGAAGAATATACATAGTGTCAATATTGAATCTAGAGGAGCACAATAGAAACTAATAAAATTTGCAAAGAGTTATATGCCCCTCTCACACGAGTATGATAATAATAACTATTTAATACTGTAGACATGCTTCCAACAGATGTTGCATTGCGTCAGGTATCAATCTATATTAAAGTTCTTACGTAAAACTGTTCTCATGACATACTGTACAGAAATAATAAATCTAAAGTTGGAATCAAGTAAAAATTTTTATAACCTGTTAGGATATCTGATATTTACTTTCATGTTTATATACGTCACCGATTGCACTTCAAAGAAAATTATAAAACTGACTATTCGATATGAGAGACAAATAAATAAGGCTCGTATTAAGAAATTGGTTTGTTCAGTAAAAACACACACTCTGTGATTAACGATATAATATTTTATATATAAATATATCTATGTATTAGTAAATTAGTACATTAATATGTGAAATCCCTCATCAAATAACATATATTTGTTATGTTGTGATAACATAATACGATACCATAGTATACAGCCAGCTGACGGATAACTTAACTATTAAACCAGTCGGTAATCATTTTCTTAGTGAAATGCTTTAAGGGGTCTTGCACAATTAAACTATTTGCCCTTTATTAAAAATGTACGTACAACATTTTGTCGGTTTTGTTATACTGCACCTTGATATGGAAGGTTTAAATATATGATTTTCTTTATTAAAGGGGGTTATGCCGATTGCTGCCTCATCACCGGAGACCCCCTAGGCTTAACCCAGAAGTAGTACTGATTTTAATACCAAATGAAAGCTCATATTTTCCCAATATCATCCTAAAATGTTACTTCCATATTCATTGTACTTTTTGAGATATGATATAAAATATGAGGTTTTTTTGTTATACCAATTATTAATTCATTTTGTATTATAGCAGCCTCAATCCCAGTGTTACACATGTAATTTTGTCTCTGTATCCTAAACAAGGGGCTCAATTGAAGTGAAAATTGATAAGGTATGTTTTAGGGGTCGATGTTAACTAGTTAAGAGTAAAACAGAATCGGCATGCCAAAAACTTACACCGTACTTCCAAGATTTCCCTCATTTACGTAGAAGCCGGTTACTTTTGATTATTTTAAAAGTGAACCTAGTATTAATGTGTTCGTGTTTGTTTTGTTTGCGTCCACATGATTTTATTTTTAACCATTCAAATCATCAAGTTAACATAAAATGTCTACACCGGGACTATTCCGGACAAAAAATGCACCCGCCTTGAGAAGCAAATAGAATTCGAAATTTGTCGTAGCCCATTTAGCCTTGAATTCCATATTTTTTGCTTATGAAGTCTAAAAATAATAATAATAACAATCATAACAAAAACTGCTGAAATCACAGTTTATTTCGGAAAATGTTCTTTGAAAATTAATCCCAAACAATCACTTTTTTGGCT
>JAUMTS010019689.1:0-11425 GCA_032273385.1 Ophiopholis aculeata | reverse complement strand
CAAAAATAAAAAGTGGGGTCTCCGGAGCTGAAGAAGGGCTTGAAATGGAGGGTCTCCGGAACGAAAAAACAGCCTGAGAAGGTGGGTCTCAAACGGGGCACATACCCATATCACTTCCAAATGTGGAAGTAAATCTCACTGATTCCGTGATTTTAATGTTGACATCTCTGTTCATAAGCTTGAACTATATTAGTAAAATAATACAAAACTGAAACAAATTTGACTGGAGAGTACATCTAAACCACTTTCCTTATTTTTTCTATATTTTCATCCAGACCTATCCATTCTCTGCCAAGTTGGGCCTATTGTACGGCAGCTGATTGGTTGATAAAGAATTGGCACAGGTAAGTATTAAATTAGTTCTGATTAAAACTTTTGATCTCAACACAAAATGCTTTGTCTTTCATCCTTGAGATTGAGTCTTGGTAACCGTCACCTAAGAACAGACTTGTAGACCTTGGAAAGTTTGTAGCAGCCCATGTGTCCTGTGTTAAGACGTATGAGGGCTAGTCAGTATATTTTGCAAGTTGCCAATAATGCCCTAAACAACAAGAGTAATGCACTAGTCACTTGCTATCCGACTCCAGGGACCTGGCATAGTCAAAATTTTCCGGAAAAATCTCAAATGTGTCTATTCTTGATGAAAAATCCTTAGAAATGGGTACCTTTTCTGCTAAATGACCCTGAGAGATGAGTATGGGTTTTAAGTCTCCAGCAGCACACCCCAACCAAACCTATTCTGAGTAACCCCCCACCGTTTATAACTCCAAGCCTCTAAGAGGTTATACTTAACCCTGTTCATTTTGGATAGGCCTATTAATTAATTTTCAATGTGTAACATTTGATTTTTTCACAGAACAAAGAAAATGGGCCGTCCTTGTCATGGTTTCCTGTTGCCGTATCATTGTAAACATTGCTACCACAGCTTCAGTAATTTAGACAGATGGAAGAGGCATACGAGATTACATTTGAATTGGTACAGAAGAGGAATCAGAAAATCACACTTTGTCCATAAGAATATGGTATATAGAAAGAGAAGAGTACATCTTCAAGCTCCTGGTAGGGTTGAGCTTAGAGACCACCAAGCAGAACAGCAAGACCATCATGCAAAGTCCCCATTCAGTGATCATCAGGTGCAATCCCAAGATCATCGGTCAGGATCCTTGGATCATCAGTCAGGATCCTTGGATCATCCTGTGGAATCCCCTGATTTTATAACAGTGGTCCATGATCGTTTTTATTGTAATCAGCATTTCATAGCATTTAGCAATTACAATGATTTCACCAAGCACTTCAATGACCACCGTCATTCCTACACTAAAGTAAGTAATCCGACCACGCTGTTGAATGAACGTCATTACCAACCTAAAACAATAAAGCATCGGTATACTTTAACGTGTTCACTTTGCAGGGTTTGTTCAAACCTATCCACAACATTCACAACTTTGTCTCAGTATCAAAAACATATGAAAACACAACATACTAATTTGAAGCGTCAGACTAAAAACTCAGATTCGGCACGCAGTCCTACCGCCAAAGGTCAGACTCAAAACTCGGATTCGGCTCACTCAAAGCGTCAGACTCAAAACTCGGATTCGGCTCACTCCAAGCGTCAGACTCAAAACTCAGATTCGGCGCGGCATGCTCACAAACGACAGACTCAAAAAGCAGATTTGTCACACCCTGCTCACCTCAAACGACATACTCAAAGCTTGTTTTTAACTCACCAAGCTAACTCCAAACATCAGAACCAAAAATCAGATTCCACTGCAAATCTGCAACCTTTTACAATAGGACCTGTAGATGCCCTTGGTAAATACGATATATATATGAATAAAAATAAGTCTAGAAGAAATCCTGGGTCTATTGAATTGGTACCAAATGACAAGCGCCTTGGCAAAATCTACCATAACACAGGGAAATCTCCCGAGAATGTGGTTACGAGCATTCATTGTGAGGTGAAAGATGTTCAAAAGACTAGACAAAAAGTATACCCATGTATTGAATGTGGCTTATGTTGTGTCAATGAAGGAAGCCTCGCATTACATCGGAAGCATAAGCATGGTGTTGGTCCTTCACTCCTTCAAAACAAGATATTACAGTATCAACTAATCCCAAAAGCAAGCAAGGAAAAGATATGTAGGCCCAATATTCTATTGCACAGCAGTAAAACTGGTACTACGTCTAAAAGAGAGGAAGGCCAAAGAGGAAAGGAGTCGGACAGAACGGTAGCAAAGGTGTTGACAACCGCATCAAAAGATCCTGTATCAATCCTACGTATTGAAGGGGAATTATCAAACAAAAAAGAAGGACAAAGTAGCCGTGGACAGCTCCAATATCATCAGAGTATCTCTTTAAAAACTGTAAGTAGCTCAAAACATGTGGCATTGGATGTATCTAACATCAATGAAAGACAAAGCTGCCGTGTACCGCTTCAAGGACATCAGCCTATATCTCCAAAAGCTTGGGGTAGCTCAAAACATATCCAAGGGGAGGTATCAAACAAAAATGAACTGCATGGAGCGCTTGAAAATCAGCACAGTGTGTTTCCAAAAACTGCAAATAGCCTCAAGAACAAAGAGCATAAAGATAGAAACTGTTCAAAATTGTCAGACTATGAAAGTTGTGATAACCATGGTAACCATTCCATATCTAATGTGCAATCAGTTCTACTAGAAAACCATGGTAACAAATGTGTTGTCAGTGTACAATCAATTCCAAAAGACAAAACTCTCTCAACTGTGACAAATAGGCAACCTAGCAAGAAACTCAGTATGGGGTATACATGTAAACATTGTAAAGACAACTTTTACAGAATGTCTCAATTTCAAAAACATATCCCCATCTGCAGCAAAAGCAAATCCCAAACACAGAGTTCTACAGATGAAGGTACTTTGACACGTACGCCGACAAGGGGAGTTATAGTTGGTCGAGACAAAGATGGGAAAGGCATCATGGATTTTGAATCCAAAGATAGAAGCCATGTGATATCAGTCGACATGGCACATGTTACTTCTGGAATTGTATCCAGAGTTCTTTACATGGAAAGTGAAGATGAACAGAAGGATGGAGACTGTAATCCTGCTACCAGACTGAAGGAGGAAGACCATCAACTACTACATAAAGAGACACTGCTTCAAGATGTTCCAGTTGCAGGTGACACAATGGGTCATTCAATGTTTTCAAGAAAACCGGCGGTGGTTTTGTTACGCCCTCTGGTGGACAAAATCCAGCATCAGAAAGCAGCTTATTTAGAAGTTAGCGACGAATCCACTGGAGATGAAGGTAACTTTCTTGATGACTCATTCACTGCTGATTATAATCAAGATGGAAGTGCAGTTGATGCAAGCAATTCTGGTGGCAGTGCAGTTGATGCAAGCAATGCTGATGGTAGTGCAGTTGATGCAAGCAATTCTGATGAGGTTTTTCTGTATTGCAGTGATGGTGATCGTACCATGCCAGAATCAGAGACTGGGGTCAAAGGTCATTGTTGCATGACACCACTGGAAGAAGAGGTCAAAGGTCAGAAAAGTTGTCTGAAACCATTTAAGTGCTTGCTTTGTTGGCGTTTTTTTACAGATTTTGACAGGATGAAAAGGCACAAGAAATTACATCTGAAGCAATATTTTTGGCTGAAACACTCACGCAATCCAAGGAAAGTTGCCAAGATGGACTTCCTTTGTGAAATCTGTGGAAAGATGTTTGTACATAAACGAGATATGTTAAAACACAAGAAAGCACATCCGAACCAAGCCGCAAGCGATGAGGCTGCTTTGAATGATCAAACAGATATTTCATCGAAAAGACAAGTACCCAAGATGAACTTGCTATGTGAAATCTGCGGCAAGAAGTTTTCCCGTAAACAAGATTGGAAAGCACATGCCAGAATTTATCATTTGCTGTTGAGGTATGGCAAGAATGGGGTCATGTTTCATCGCTGCGTAAGCTGCTATGAAGGTCTAACTTCTATACACAAGTTTGATAGACACATGGTAATGCATCATATGAAGAGAAAGTTCAAAGGTCAGTTTGATCATCCCAAGGCTCACCCATGTAAGGTTCACATAAAAAGACAAATTAAAAGAGGGTATAAACACCACAAGTTTGGCCGACGCATGGTCAAAGATGGCACGACAACACTTCGACTTGGTCATCGACCGATTCAGTGCATGCACTGTATGAAGAGATTTAGGAGGATTTTGCCAGCTGCGGACCATGTTACCGTTGAGCATAGTAACCAACATAAGAGCACACGGGAAGGATCCATAACTTCCATTGATTATGTCAACATGGACAGTTTGAATCCAAAATCAACATTCTGGAGCAAGAGGCGACCATTCAAATGTCAATATTGCTCCAGAACTTTTCGGGATTCAACATTAGCTCACCTGCATGTGTTTGCGAAGCATAGATCAAAGTCATACATAAAGAGGAAAAGAAATGCGACGAAACTGCAATGCAGATACTGTGCCAAATATTTCCTGTCGTTTC
This sequence comes from Ophiopholis aculeata, assembly GCA_032273385.1. Taxonomy (NCBI): domain Eukaryota; kingdom Metazoa; phylum Echinodermata; class Ophiuroidea; order Amphilepidida; family Ophiactidae; genus Ophiopholis; species Ophiopholis aculeata. The sequence continues at coordinate 6,934 of JAUMTS010019689.1, read as the reverse complement.
GAGAGACGTTAAAACACAAGAAAGCGCATCCAGTCGTGATCAAGGAAGTCCTTGAGTTAGAGGCAAACCAAGCTGTAAGTACTGCTGTGGATGATAAAGTAGATCGGTTATCAAAGAAAGACACCAAACATGATAAAACAGAGCAATTATCAGAGAATTACACCAAACCAGCCACCTGTGTTAAATCACGACACATTGATCAGAATCTTTGCTTCGTGTGTGGAATGGAATTCAGTCGAAAATCAGCACTGCTTGTGCATGAGACGCTACATGACATTCCTATAGAGGAAAAAAAGGACATGATCTTTGTTGCGCTTGTATCTAGGACATGTAAACCAATAAGTGGCTTATTTCAATGTGTCCGCTGCACCATGAAAGGGAAGAATCAAACGTGGGAGTCACCAAATGAAGTATTTGCGCACGTCGTTGCCAAACATTGGCTGAAGTACTGTGGGTTTCCACAATCCTACCATGATGAGAAGGGCATGAATCATGTTAAGTTCTGTACACAATTTGTTCCTGATAGACAGAGTATGATGGTTCACAAATACACCCATCCTGAGTATAAAACTACCATGGACTACATTCAGGTTGCCTCTTACGGAGAGTCTGAAAAAGATGCCTCGACTATTTCAGGAAAGTTGTTATGTAGGCACTGTAGCAAGAGGTTTCAAACATCTGTTGAAGTCGCTAATCATGTTGCTGAACACCACGATAGATTGATCATATCTACTAAATCAAGTCATGGGATTTCAACTGAAGTTTATCAATGTCGATTCTGCGAGCTTTATTTTGCTAATAAGGATGAGCTAGCTGTACACAAGCAAACACACAAGGGGTATATTCCATCGATGGAATATACTGAATTGCAAGAGAATCAAATACAGACTGCTGAACAGACACAGGAGCAAAGTGCAATGGAAGCTACAGCCAGTACGATATGTCAAGGAAGTAGTGAACCATCCGCTCTAGCTCAATATGCTGCAGTAGTTTTGAACGACATGCTGTCAAGTACACAGGCACTTATTCAAAAGCGAGTAACTATATCTGAGAGAGTTTCATCACCATCTGATGTTAGGCAATCATTACCAACAGTTGAGGCTGGAAAAGTTGCAGAAAGTAGTTCATCATCTGCAGTTACAAAAGGTACAGTTTTGAAAAGTGCGCCATCTGCTCAGACTCCAGCAAGTATTCCTGATCCTGAGAGTAATTCATCACTACCTCACACCAACATTCCAGCAGAAGTTCCCGGAGGTAACAGGTTGTCTATTATGGATGATTGCTTAAGAGCTGTGAAAAATAACCTGCCATGTATTCAAACTAACATTCCAGAAGAAGTCACTGGCGGAAACAGGTTGTCTATTATGGATGTTTGTTTATTAAGACCTGTAAAAGGTAATCTGCCAGGTATTCAAAGTAATATTCCAGCGAGAGACAAAGGGAAGAAACAGCAACGAAATAAGCACTTGCAGGGGCGTAGTCGTCAAGTAGCAAACTATCATGAAAGTGAATTGCCACCTGCCCTAGCCAACCTTGATGCAATCGGCAATGAAAGCAATGGTCAGTCTACTTGTGCAGATGTTGTAACACTAGGGAATCAAGATAACGACTCCCAAAGTACCACTTTTCGACCCACCAATATGCGGAATATTCCGACAACAAAATGTTCAAATGTTACAAGTGATAACGAAGACTTGTCTACGAACCTGACATCCCTCAACAGCTTTTTGTCGAATCAGGCGGCAGGTATGTTTGCTCATCTTAATCAAGATGCAGATACCATCAACTCAAAAGAATCTGACCAAAGCAAAAATAAAGCCATTCAAAACCGAGATGCAGATACCATCAACTCAAGAGAATCTAACAAAAGCAAAAAGAAAGCCAGTCGTTATCGAATGAAAGTCAAGCCACATGGGAAAATCAAGCGCAAGAAGCCTAGTCTTGAAGTAGTGGGCAATGGACAGGCAGAAGCGATGTTTGCCTGCAAGGACCATCCTAATTTTGTGCAGATTCATGGTTGCAAAGGTTGTATAATCTGTCGTATTTGTGGGAAAGAGTTCTCGGCAAAGTCATCTCTGGTGTGTCACATGGCTATAGAGCACACAAGTGGGCAGTCTTCTACGCCAAAGAAGAAGCAGAGCAAATGCGAAAAGAAAAAAAAGAGGAAAAAAAGGTCGTTGAAGTGTTATAACCTCGTATCGGTTTTTTGGTTGCGGACTAGCTTGCACGTATGCTCGAAGTCAATCGGCTATTAATGTGTATGAAGGCAAGGGTAGTTATTCACCTCTGGTGTTTAGCTAAACTAGAGCTGAAGATTAACTTAAAAGCCACAGTGCAATTCGCCAATGGCAAGGGCTTTTGTATACAAAACATATAAATCAAGTGATATGAAGTTGATGAACAACTATGTAACTAATTTGATAGTATTGTGAAAGTTTTCATTAGTCCGTCATACGCATCAAAGTGATCAGAAGCCAGAAAGTACGATTTCGACCGGTAGTAAAACAAGAGAATATAGTCTACTTAAGTATGTGACGTTTCTAGAAGAAAAAACCCAAATCTTTGATTAAATCCAGATGTATGATCTACTACCATTAATTTTTCAGGTGAAGGATATCTAACACAAGTAGCGGCACGTTTATCAGAATGAGAATGATAACTACGCACAATTACGATCTGTAGTAAAACACCTTCTGATTAAACATTTTCAAGACAATAATAACCCCTGACACAGACCTTACTTATACTGTTATTGTTACAATTATCAAGCACATTCTACAGTAATACCATAGAAAATCAACGTATTTGATTCGTATTAACCTGACTTAAGAAACTAAATACTTTCCGTTTTTAGTTTATTTAGACACAGATCTTAAGAAATGCGAGGGAAAATAAGAAATATATTGAGTTGCACATGTATCCTGCAACATCATCAATTATCATATCAAAACCGAAGAGCATTTGAGAACAAATAATGGTTTTCTAAAATTTAAACCGCTCATTATAACCTCCAATTATGTTTTTCGGATACGTTTCCATCAACCAACATAGGGAGGGTCGTTGTGATGTGTTAATAAGAACACATTGTTTTTAAACATAATACAATAAAAAAGAGGAATAAAAGTAAGTGGTATTGAACACCACGAAATCAGTTTAATATTTAATTCGTTCTACAGGGAATTATATATATGCGTAGTCGGGACTGTGAACATAGCACTGTGCTGACAGCAGTCAAACACATCTGAAGTCAAAAACATATTAATCACGTCAACAATAACATCACCATACCATTTTTATATTCATTCATCCTCCTTGTCAAAAGTTTTATATGACACCTTAGAAGGGAAAACTTTGAGTAGAGGGCGGATGTTTATATATCATGCATATAAAAGTAAATTACCTAAGATTACAATTTGTGATAGAAAGGGGTGTAAAGGTAAAAGATCAAGTTATGTGCAGAGATAAGAGTAAATATTCTTTCAATCACTCGTAGTCTGCTATCAAGCATATCAAAATATTATTTAATTGTCTTCATTACAGGTTCTAAAAGTTATGGTTGATTTCGACTTTTTTTAATTGTTTGAAATATATGATAATAATAAGTGATTGTGTATTTGCTACGAGCTGTATTGAATAATCCGTATTTGTCTTTACAGTGTATCTTCTTATCATGTCAAAACTCAAAGGGTGTCAACATCCTGACGTTGCCTTCTACTCTTCTGATCAAACTATGATGTTGTTTTCGTATTGCATATCCCCATTTCCCATGTTTTGTTTTTCTAGGAGTGTTGACATAATACAACGTCAAATCTACGAGGAATTGCCTCCCTTCATTTCTGCACTTCATAGGTTTGTACTCTTTTGTTGCGAAATTAAACACAAAGGTTGAACATAAAATAAATCTAGCTCAATGTTTGAATTAAACATAAACATACATTGTAATGTTGATGTGTCACTGAACTTGTTTGTTCTCGTCATAATCGTATATATAAGAAGTGACTCATCGAACGTCTTGTATAGGTTTACTGACGCAAATATGCACATTTCAAATGAATGTTGCATGTACTTCTTTACACGAATCCCAATAATTTTGTAATATGAATTGGCAGAAATGTTACCTTTAACTAGAGAAATTAAGATAAAAAACTTTGTCCTAGAAGTTTCATCAAAGGGGTAGGGTCGTTTTTTAATATTTGTTATTGGATCGTAAGCTCATTTACCGCGCAGTGAAAAAGAAAATCAATATTACACTTACAGAATATCTTGAAAAATTATCATGAAAGCGTTAAATATTTGCAACCTTTACATCAGCCATTTTATATTTATTTTATTAAGTTAAAACGATACTGCATTGTCCTTGTGTTTATAAAAAGGACAAAATAATGCATGTGAATTAATATTTGCAAGGGCAAGAGAATAACGCCCTCGATTTTCGGGGTAAGAGAGGACATTATCACGTTTCAGACTTACAGAAAAAAGCCATTGGGTGACGAAATTGTAACGAAATTAGTTAGGGGGAAGGGGGTTAACAAAACTTTTGACCATTGAAAAGCCTGGTAAGTACTAGTAAGTAAGTTAGTAACCAAACTATAACCTAGTTAGAACCAAAACGTTTCGTGTTCTGAGCTGGGCGGTAAAACAGGGAACTTACCGCACTTACACTGGTCATTTAGAGAAAAATAAGAGACAAAATGACAGATGCCAACTGCTGAGGGAAAGGAGTCTAATTTGCAAATGTTGCATATTTAAAAGTTTTGTTTGAGGACGGTAACGTTATCTGTAAAAAAGTATTTTGGATTTTGACCACAAAATAAATATAAATATCAAGTGTTTCTTGTTTTCTAAAAACTTGCCATACATATGGATTCTTGTTTCCTCTTAAAATATGTTAATCTATTACAGACGAAGTAAACCTATCCTCTTTTTAAAAGATTTTCTAAACATGTGTTGGTCAGATTTTAGCAAACAACCGTAACAACTTATTTCAAGTTTTAAAATGTTTTTTTTTTAAACCTATGCCTTTTGTGTAAGTTTGAAATGATCAATATCTGTTTTGTCGTAGTTTTGCAGGGGGAGCTGGAGATTATCGCCTTGTTCGGTAAATTGAGGAATAAGCATCTGTTGTTTGACAACAATCAAAACCATGTGACAGCCTGAACAGTGGGGTCATTACCGTATATATAAATTATTATGTTGAAGGATGGATGATGTACATTATGTTGGGGTGACAAGATAGTTAACTAAATTAATTTTAAAAAGAGGAACATAAAGCAATTTATACCCGTTAAAGTTATGTTCTGTCTAATATTTCTTTTTTGTTGTTAAATAGAACCTCGTTTATCAGTTTTAAGTTGTGCTGATTTGTGCTAAGTTTTGCTGAGTTTCAATAAAATGATACTGATGATGGGTTTTTTGATCATCGCTTTATGACGAACCAAAATATTATTTTTGAGAATTTTCATCGGAGTATCGCAAATATGCACGAAAATCTCGAGTTTCTTTTGATTAATTAATAATTAATTTTCTAATTAATAAATTTAGACTTGATTGATACAGATGATAATTTTCTATAAATTAATTTTAATTTTAATTTTAAAATACTAGATACGTTAATTGTAGGCAACTAACTCGTTATCTAATCATATGTTAGTATCGTCCAGAAAGCATGGTAAGTAGGATAGGTCAACCATTTGCCCATGGTTCATATGCTAATCGTTTCTTGTTTAGAAGCGTGAAGCGTAAAAGATGATAGCGAAATCATTTACACAACAAACTCTTCACCAAAACCTTCATCCGTATGCAGCACATATGTCCTTTCTTTCTACACACAAATGCAAGAAGATACAGATAGAAAGTGTTATTATAATGTGTTGCTCGTTGCTCATGTCAATTAAACTGTGTAATTTACAGTCTCAATTTGAGTAATGGTGCGGTTTATTCCATTTATAAAATATGGTAACAAACGTTCGACATGTCCATGAATGTAATGGTAAAGGCACAAAAAAATAATCTTAGATAAGAAGTGTACCTGCCTTACCATATAACAAAAGGTGATAATAAGTTAATTTTAAAACAATAATTCAATGATAAAGTCAAGTTGTGCATAACCCCTATTAATACAAACCAGTAAACATGTTTGCCTCCTATTGTATTTAAAACTGCTTAGAGTCATGGCATCTGTGATTACTGCTATGAGAGCAACGGTGTTGATCAGATAATGGTCATGTTAAAAAGACCATATATACTTATAACTGCAGGCTCTATGGGGTATTTCAGGGCTTTTCATAATTATTCTATCAACCAGAATTTTAATGTTGTTCATATCAAGTCTATCCAGAACAGTTTGGGTGACAAGCCCAAAAAAGGTTAACTTATTTTACAGAGGGCGTTTTTCAAAATTGGGACCAATAATATTATGTTTCCGTTAACTAACATAGGGTCTTTGTGACGTGTTGAGAAGAATACATTTACTTGAAACATAGTATAATAAAAAAAGATGAATGGAACTAAGTGCTTATGAACACCAAGAAATCAGTTTAATATTAAATTCGTTCTACAGGGAATTATATATGCGTGTTGGGATGGTGAACATAGTACTGTGCTGACAACAGTCCAACACATCTGTAGTCAAAAACATATCAATCACGTCAACAATAAAAGCACAATACAATTTTCGTATCCATTCAGTCTCCGTTTCAAAAGTGTTATATTACACCGTAGTAGGGAAAACTTTGAGTAAAGGACGGATGTTTATAAATCATGCATATAAAAGTAAACTATCTTAGAATACATTTTGTCATAGACAGGGTTGTAAAGTGGAAGATCACGTTGGGTGTGGCAAAACACCCTGCAGAGATTAAGCATTTCTTTCAATTACTCGTAGTCTGCTATCATACACAACATAATCTAACTATTGTCTTCATATAGGTTCTTA
>JAUMTS010019578.1:0-11426 GCA_032273385.1 Ophiopholis aculeata | reverse complement strand
TCTGTTTTTTTTTAAATAATCGAGATTCTACACTAATTTCACTGTACTGAGCGCCTCTGAATAGAGTTTAACCCTTATTTGTTCTAATGTGCTGTAAACTGTAGCCCCTCAAATGCAAAATTACTATGTAAAACCCAAATTTTTCGGGGGGCTCCGCCCCCTCAAACCCCCACCAGGGGCCCTTAAGCGGGCCCCCTGTACCCCTGGCCGAGAGACATGATGCTCCGATCGCTTTGCTCCCTGCGCTCGCATTTGTCACTTTTCAGAAAGTTGGCATTTTCAGAATTTTTTACAAACCCCAAGTGGCATCTCTGTAAATGGACATGATTGATGAAGCAAACGTCCACAACATGCTGATAGCGATAGGATATACTAAGTGTGGAATTGCAACATACAGCTAATCAGGTTATTTCATTTAAAAGTGACTATCCAAAGTCAAAGTCATTTAACAACAAATTGCATGCATCTGCACAAAGCCATAGCTAATGTATCATCAATGACACATCGAAGCAAAAGAGAAACACATGTACAGTTTTTTGTTTTCTTTCAAAAGTGGTTATTGATTGAGTTCATAATTCACTATAAAAAACGGCACCTTGCAATTTGTTTGTGAAAATAGAGGATGTCTTGGAAATGGTTAAGGTCACGTTAGGTTACTCACACAAACATTTTTAATACCAAGAACTGAAATAGCCACTTGAAGTTGAATATTGTTTACATACATTCCTTAAAATAAAATGGGCAAATGTTTGTTTTCTTTAAATAACAAAAGCACTAGTGCCATGCATCACTAAATCATTCCTTGTAAAATATTTGCTTTATTTCATTGCATTGTCGAGGCCGTCATGTGTGACGTCACAGTATCCACAATATGGCTGCAGAGTGCGTTGTTGCTAAGACTACTGTGTTGACGCGGGACTTGCATGTAATCGGGTGTGTACGTGTTATGTCTGATGCATGTGCATGCAGCTCGATAGTATAGTGTCCTTAAGATGGTGACTGCGGGAAAAAAGGCTGACGGCCTCTATTGTTTACTTTTATGTGTTTTCTTTCTCTTTGTTCATGTAGGGCATGAGCAATATTGCAGTGCAGCTGAATTGTAGTAGGAGTACTAATTGTTCCAGTAATAGACCAGATCTCATATATACTGTAAATGTACCAGCCAGGACAGTGGCGGTAAGTCGACCAAAGACATCAAAGAGAGGGTAGGAGGTCTCTCACAGGCCAAAATGTAATACCCTAAAAAAAATCATTTTCATACGTTTTAAAGGGGCAGTAGACATGTTCAACATCATCCCCCAATTTTTGTTCAAAAAAATCGATTTTTTTGTATTTAATAGTTGTTCAACCATTTAATTTTTCTTCTATAGACGATAGTTTTGAACGTATTTCAACATACCTGGTGAATTTTAGCCAAAAAGAATATACCAAAATATTGTCTACTGCCCCTTTAAGACCCCCTTTTTAGGCTTTTCTGTTTGTTCCAAAGACCTTTCTTAAAAAAAAAAAATCAGCCATTAATTGAACATTTGACTGATTGTCAGCCAAACAAAAAGGGACATTTTTTTTCTTGGACTTTCAGTTCCAGAGATCTCATCTTTTAGCCCGAAGCTTCGTTCCCTATTTTTAAAATCTTAACTAGGAGGCACGTACCTACACCAAACAACTATGAGTACCTCCCGGGCAGAAGACATCATGCGTGCATGGAGCACAAAGCCAATCACTTGTAAAACTGACATTGATCCAATAAGTTGTTTTTCCTCCATGCATGCAAGCCATGCATAATGTCTTCTGGAGCATGATTTGAACTAAGGACTTACAATGCAACCACCGTATACCAACCAAACTCAGGAGGTTTTGAGAATGATCTGCTACCATTTATTCCAATTTCACTGGCTCGCAAAATCCAGTTACATTCCTGTACTGTGTCGTATGACTTTCTCTCGCAAAAACAAATTGGGTGATATCATGATGAAAAGATTAACAATTTCTCTAAACTAAGACTAATGACCTAAAAGATAATTTTGTCACTGACATTGGTTTGCTTTTTCAATTCTCTTTCCAATGGGCAATGACACCCAATTTGTTTCAGTTTTGTTTACAAATTTAAGATCTACTGGATTTCCTAGCAATGGTGATGTTGATCATGGCATGGATCACTAAGTTTATCAGAAAATAATAATAATTATACACTAAATTGGAAGAAGTTTGGTCAGTTGTGACAGGTTTTGTCAATTCAATTTTATGTAAACCAGTTACTTAATTGTAACTTAATCCATGCCACAAAAGTTTTAAAAATGTTATATGATCAAGGGAAATGATTTGGGTGTCGCCTATTATTGATTTTTGAATGATGAAGGCAATATAGCATAATAAAGGTGATAAATTTGTATGTTTTTGACATGTTAAGGAAAAATCAACTTTGTCATACATGAACCTTAGACTCAAGCTCTGGAACCAGTTGCCTAGTCTTTTAAGTGGACCCAAAATATGTTGAACATTGATTAAAATTGAAAATTGCCGACAAGAGTGCGACTCATTTCTCTTGATCATGTCTCAGTTTTTTACCAACAATTCTGATCAGATTATCGTTTAAAATTCCTTGTTCCTTGTTCCTTGCTCTTTGTAATTTCAATTCACACGCCATCTTGTGCTAAAGGTAAGGCATTGACGATGGTTTGATAAATATTTCCCGGCATTCCATTTTTAGCCTCTTTCGGCTGCATAAAGATAGTTGTCTGTTTCCGGTTCCCCTATTGATTGCAATTACCCCCCCCCCCCCCAACTCAACATACAATAGTCATACAATCAAGGTATTGCGCGTCATAGACCCTTATGTTTTATCTGTACTTCCGGGTATTTACATCAACAATTCCAGAAATTAGTATTTTTTTTAAATGATATTTTATAATTTTAAGTTTTGAAACTAAGAAGTTACACTGTTTCTAACTTGATTAACTTGTATCTTAAACATTGAATTATTTGGAATACATTCCAAGTATTTACCGACTACACATGCAGAAACAAAAGCACAACAAAATGTGCCATTTCAGAGATGTTTAATGCGTTGTTAGCCTTGGCATATTTTTCAGCATTGTAAGTGTGTTTAATTTCACTCTATTGTGTTAAATGCAGAGGACGAACAGTTAAAACAATTTGTAAATCACAATAACTTTGATCATAGGCTTCATAGCTAAATCATGAGCTACAGAATACTCCTAATAAACAGTCCATGCTAGGCCACAATTGCTTCAAATTATGGTACATGGTATCTCAGCTCTAGGTTATAAATGGAACTACCTCAACAGTTTAGTTTTTCTGCAATGTGTATACATCTATAGAAGGAAAAAAACAAGCCAGTTTTTTCTAGCCCTAATATTAAGTATAGACAGACCATTCATGAATGATGTGAAAGAAACAGCTACATGTAGTGAAAAGTCTGTCTTCACTGATGAAGCTACAATCACGCAAAAATCATTGTGTAAGTCTTGAAACAACTAAAATTGTTATTTCTGTTTCCTATCCTATATTCCTAAAGATATTTTAAAGCTGTATAAATATGAACAACAAACTGTGACGGCAAACTTTTATATCTTTCCCTTGGGTCATGTTTTTTTTTATTGGGTACCTAAAAAGGGTGGTGGAGTTATATTTTTACCACATATTATGACTTCGAATGCATATATTTTTGCTATTCTTTATCACACATTGGTCTTATGTTGTTGAATAACTAATTGGCTTTTATTTTCAGAAAAAAATAAATTACAATGTTTCTGTTAATTACAATAGCTCGTTAAACCTAATTAGACTAGGATGCAGAAATACAATATGTCTCAAGAAAGGAGTGACTTGATCATAATTTTGACAGTTGGATTAGATTCCTTGACCCTCAATCCATTTTGTTAGCCAGGAAATTATATCTTTTTATCTTGTGACTGCAATTGCAAACTTGCTGACACTGTATGACAGTGAAGAAATTAGTATTTTCAATGTCTGGTTTGTGCCAAATTGAACCACATTTTTTTTCCGAGTCGGGTACTCTGTTGACTCTCCCAAACAATTGTAGTGTGCACAAAAAGTAGTGCGCAAAATGGTTGTTTTAGGTTTTTCATTTCAGGGGTAGAAGTTTGTCAAAGGTTGCAAGAAATATATATTGCAAGAGTCTTTAAATTCGCCTTTTCTGCGACCGCCGTCTTGTGGATACTATCGTTCTGCGTGTACATGTGTCAGACTTTATGCACCCGATTACGTGCAAGTAGCAGCGCGCCACGCATTTCTTCAGTCTTGCAGCAACGCGGTAACCTTAGCAACAACGCACTCTGCCGCCATATTGTGGGAACTGTGACATCACACTGTTTCTGGCGAAATCAACTTGAGTTCTTAACTATCTACTCAAAAACGTCTTTGCCAGAATGGATTCTAGAATTCTCACCGAGCTTCTATCCTTGCATATGCAATATTACAATTAATTATGCATGATTTTGACACAAACATTTTTATGATAATAAATCACAATATAATAAAATTAATTGGAAGAGTATGTAGATTAAATTAACATTTATGATCTCGACATTATTTGGACATGGTATCTTAAGTTTTCATTCTAAATCAATAAACTTGCAAATAAACTGAATTGAATTGGAATGAAACCTACATTAAACCAAAGTTTGAAATAAAACAAAGAAATATAAAATAAAATATTTATTTTTAAAAAAGACTTTGTGCCCTTCTGATGTTTACAAATCACGTTGGTGCCCGCTTTAATTTTGTTCGCTCTTGATGCCCTCAAAAATCTAAGGTAATTTGTTACTTACCCTGTCAAAACTGCAGGCCCCCACCCTCGGACGACTCTATTGACTGTACTTTTTCATGAATTTTGATTTATCCTTAAGTAGCTCTCCTTAATTAGTTATCTGAGGTGAGTTATTTTAAGTAGTGCAAATAGCTCCTCATAAACTTTAACTTAACTTGAGCTGCAACCTTCAGCTCCCCTTCATTTCATTAAAACAAAGGACTGAAATACATGGAGGCAACTTTCAATAAACATTATCAATAGTGTCCTTTATTTTCTAGCACTATTTTCAAGTACTGTTCAATGTAGTAAATATATATATGTATATTAAATATTATAATTTCACTAGCTTGAATAGTTTATTTCCGATCCTCACACAGTGATTTACGAAGGTAAAGCAGATGATATAGGCCATCTCCAAATATTTCTAATATTATTTGTATTTTAGCATAGATCATTTTCTTTCCCTAACTAAACCCAGAATAGCTGACAACTTTGTCTTGAAATTGAGAACTACAGTAGGACATGTCTTATATAAATTTTGATTAACACACAACTGTGAGAAATAGTATATTTCATCATGTTTGTTCAGAAGCATCAGTCATGGTATAATCATTGACTTAGTATTATTCATGGGTTTATTGACAAATTTGTTTACACAAATTCCTCCTGACTGATTTATCAACATGTATACATGCGTGGTGCTGTGTCCAGACCACCTATTACAGGGACATCACATCAAGTATAACAATAATGAAGGGCAGCCAGGGCCAGCCTTATTTTTTCCAGGCCTGCATGATGTCAGCCATGACCAAGACTCTATGGGAGTCTACAAATGTACTTGTTTGCTTTCAATTGTGGTAATTATGTTTTTTGGTGAACTTATCAGTTTCTAGAAGACCACTGCAGAACTAATATTGTGGTATTATTTATTAGTGACCAGAATCACATAAATAAATAATTGATATAAGGCATTTTAATTATATTTTTAAAATAGTTTTTGATCCTTTCAGGAGTAAATAGTACAATGTAAACCTTAACATTTGAAAGTAGAATAATGTAATAATGGTCTTAGACTCTTACTTTGAATCTAGGCATACAAGAGATTGTCTACAGTTGGTAAAAGGTGATAACTCAATGTTCAGGGGAACTTTTATCTAACTACAGTGTAGTTTTTTTGTAAATTTGACCCACTACACAGTACATAGTAATTAGTATTGTTGTAGTTCACATTGCGGATAATATTTTCTACAAATTGATCTTCGCCAACACATTTTTTTACATTGACCACTGACTAGTGAGTTGTGACATATTTGTATTGTCTTTATTTAAATGAAATTGTATTTGAAGTTTTATTATAGAGAACACTTTTATAGATAACCTTAGAATATTTACCCAAATAATATGATTGAAATAGACAAACACTGATCTGATCAACGGCATATTTATAAACAAACATGAAATTTCAATATATATGTAATTATATTTTAACAAGTTTACAGTCCTGCTAATTTTTTCTTCATCTTGCTACAAATACAATGAATTTTAGATTTGTGTATGTTTGTTCTTTGGATGAAAAAATATTGAATACCTACGGTTTTCCCTACAATAGGTCTTACATAAATATATATTTTAAAAATCATCTAAATTTCCTGAGGAAGGCTTCTTACGCTATCCACCATGTTTTCATTACAAATTTGGGTTACATTTGTAGTCGTTGGTGAGGGTATACAAAAACAATACTGCACACTCACTCACCAGATGCCACATACCAGTCTGGCTCTAAGGCTGCGTTAATTTAAATTTCTACATTCTACCTCTTCATCAGACCAAACTTGACTGTCAAAATGGTTTACTGTAGGGTATTAGCTACAGGCACTGGTAGTTGAGGATTAAAAGAGAATTTGAATTTTAAAAAAGTTGCATCATACATGTAAGTGTGATTGCTTGCATGCATTATTTATTGCAGTGCAGCAGTGAAAGCATCGTCATGATTGAAAATTGGGATAACACTTTTTGACTATTGCAGACCAGGAAGGCCCAACATTACAAGATTTACTGTTGAAGTATCCAGATCTAGGTAAAACTGAAAAAAAGGCATAAGAATGGTAATTGTATGTGAAAACATATAAACACAACTGAATGCAGTACTGTACTACATCAATTATACATCCCTTTAAAGGAAAGTTACTTGCCGTTTTTAGTATTTTATTTATTTCCCTTCAAAATGTTAGCATAAGAATACACTGCAAGTGCAACTAGCTATAGGTCCTATCTTAAAATGACAAGTTGACAACTATTATTAATAAAGTGATAGTTTTTGTGTCAAGTCTGACTACACAGCAAGATTCATGACTTTAAAGTTCAGCGTGTGGTAGGACATGCATGTGAACTTCTAAAGTACCTGCAGGTCTTTCCACCTCCCTGGGAATTTTGAGCTAAAACTGCATAGACTCTGGAGTACACACACAGGGGCTCCTACTAGGACTGTACCACATTATCAACTGAAGAGTAATGGCCACATGTTAGGAGCCTGCGAAGGTAATGAATCTTGCTGTGTAAATACTAGCCCAAAATTATCACACATTTTGCCATAAATCAACTTTGGTACCATAGTTTATTTTTTTATAATATACCATTACCATGGTGAGCGCCTAGAAAACACGGACAATTTTGTGTTGGTTTTGAAATACCAGTCGCGATCACTGATAGTGATGTTCCATTTTTTTTAACCATCTCGCATTCTGTTTTTGGAAAAATCAGGTATTCTTCCAAGGCTCATATAAGTACATAGCCGATCATACCAAAAGATTGGTTTCGCTGGAATAGTAAATTAGTGTATCATGTAACATTCAATATTTGGACTTGACCTGCTACATAATTGTTTCAATTTGTTTGACAGATCTGTTTCGAAGGACCCTAAGGTCCTCATCCCATTCAGATCTTAATGCAGATTTTGCATTAAGTTTCTGATAAGTTAGGACCTTGGTGTCCTTAGAAACAGATCTGTCAAACAAGTTCAAACAATTATGTAGCAGTCCAGTCTTTTTATATTTTATTGCGCTCCCTTACTGAAGAACACTTTACCATTTGGATGGTTTCATCTCTACTTGGATTATAACATACAGGTATCATTGTATGGCACCATCTTGTCAATATTTTGCATTTTTGACCTAGCACACAGTCACACATCCCTGTTTTGATATTTCATAATCTAGTCCTCCTGAGTCCTGACATAATTAATTTAGATTGATACAGAACCAGATTGAAAAACAAAACAGAACAACTTATAATGCAGCCGCATCTAGTGTATTTTTATCACTGTTTTTTTGTAATTGTTGGTCCAAAACATACCTCTGTTAACTCCGGTGAATAAATTCATCAGGTTTGTTGTTGAATCATGATTTATAAGATATCAATTGTGAGCGACACAACCAAAGTGGATCAGATGATCATTCAGAAGAAGTCTCCCGACGAAGTGAGACGAAATATTAATTACAGTGAGTAAAAACTGGGTTTCGTCACTCATAATTTATGATATCTTTTTATACCTCTGTTACTAGGCAAAAAAAACGTCCACATCTTTTGTTTACATCATGGATTCAAAGATATATGGATCAAAGGGAATAACCCAAATTATCTTCATCGTGATATTTGACTTTACGTGTACTTGGGTGAATGCATAGCTGTTACGTATGCATGCATTGTGCGTTTGGGCCGGCGCACATGTAATTTCGCCAGCAATTTGATGCTTCTTTAACTTGTGTGTGGAGTCTACTGTCACAACGCTGTGAATATATAAGGGCATAAAAAAAATATATTCAACCCCATAATTGTCATTCATGGTAAATAAGGGGTTCTGGTTTTATGAGGTACCCTTTACTTACACATAATACACATATTAAAAAGTTACCTGTCTTGTGGCTTTCTTTTATTCAAAGTCTCCAGGTTAGTTCCCAGTACTTGAATTTTCTCTCTATTGACACTCAAAATTCCAGTGACGAACTTGAAGTAATAATAATAACATTTATAAAGCGCTGTCTGTCTATTATTAGAACATTATCGATTCAGTGGCGTTATCTATCGAAGCAGTGGCCAAAAATCTGACGAATCATTTCTTGGAATACTATTTTGTGAACCTAAAATAGCATGTTATGAAATTAAAATAGAAATTACAGAATTAGAATGATTTTCATTTATTTATTATATTATACATGAAGTTGCAAAATGTTTTGGGAAATATATTATGTTGACCCTGCTTTGTAATAAGTTTAATTTGATGAAAGATTGGTCTTTTTTTTCCTCATTTACATGTACTAGACTGAAATCTTTTAATTCATGAACATAATTATTTGTACTATTGAACCCAAACACTCTTGATTTTTGATAAACTTTGGGCATATATCATATTTGGTTGATATCTCCTTACTATAATAATCGTGAAATACATCTTCTATAGTGAAGTTTGCTCAGGTATGTACTTAGGATGGGACGTTTAAACAGATTAGCTGTAAACCAAACGGATGAGTACAATCCGTTTAGAAAAATAAATAATCGTTTACATGCAATGTGTTCCCCCGCTCAAAAAAAAATTATAAACGTAAAAATAAAGCATCGTTCGACCCCTCTGATTTTGTTAAGACCGATGCTACCATGATAAAAGGAATCTACTACTGGTAATGGCAGCATCATTGTATGTTCGTAATGTGTTGTGAACTTGTGTTGATGTAGAATTTGCTACTTTCTATACATGTACACTTTGATCTCATTTTAGGGTGGTTTTGTGGAACTTTGTGAGAAAATTACTTTGATTAAAAAATGGAATGCTCGGTAATTTTCAGTCGTCAATTTGACAGTTAAAGATTTGCTTGAAATCAGGTAAGCTTACAGGATGAATTGAAGCACATAAGATACGATACCACATACTTCAAACTGAATTTAGCTTTGATTATATATTGCCATGGCCAAGGTGTGGTTACACGGTTTAAACCGACCGGTTAAAAAAATAAGTTACACAGATACAAAAATAATCGTAAACTACCACCCATAGCTACAAGTTTAGCAAGAAATCCCCAGTTGGAGGACTGAAATGTTACACTAACAGCTTTATTCCTTAAAAGAGTGTTTAAAGTTTTTTGATGCATAGAATACATCACTTTGCCAATTAACAAAAATACATTTCTAGAACTAATAATAACACTCACTACAACTATATGAAACCAGTAGGAAGTTGAGAACTCATGTCCCATGGACAAGATCGGATGTAGGGGTTTCCTTGCTTTATTATTTCTTCTCCCTTTCTATTCTTTTTCTCTATCTGGGCCCCTTAGCTCTGGGACACATGGATATATTGGTCATCTCACCCAGTCAATCCACTTGTAATCGTGAACACATTTCAATACCAACTTGAAACAAACAATTTTTATACCATTCATGACACAAACAATTTAGCAATGTCAGAAAACAAACAAGGAAAACTCAAATGTGCAAAATGTGTTGATAACAGACCAATTCTGCCAGGTATGTTCTACCGTGTGATTGCAGTCTTTAAGCCGGGGAAGGTTTCAATATTGGCAGCATGCAGCAACACAAGTTGTGTCTTACACCGGCAACAGAATATTCGTCACCCAAAATGTGGACTTGTGAATGCGAGAGCTAGAGCTACATCCAGCCTGCAGTGACTTACTCTTAGTGCCTTGATTATCTTGGACAAAGGTATACTGTAAATAATTGTGTCTAAACTTCTGAAGTTCAAAACAGCATTCTACACAATTGATAGTACTTACCAGTAACAAGAACATTCTCACCTGATCACTCTACATTGAAGACAAGAAACTCCAGCTTTGCCTGGTATAAAACAGTCAAAGTTTTAATCTTCCACACACTATTTTTACTATGAGAAGGGTCAACTTCATAATACTAATAATAAGACGAAAAATTGTCTGTTTGACATTTTTGATACAGATAGAGATAGCAAGTTATTGGTATCTCTGGTCATCTATTATGAAGTTAGATTCTGGGAGTTACTTGGGAACATTAATAAACTCAAAATGAGTTTGAAAATGTTTTATTTGCAGCTTCATTTTAGGTACTCGGTTTAATCTTGTCATGGCTGGTTGGATGTCCACTTCAAGAACTCTACTCTCATTGCAAATAACCGTCACATACCGCTGTTGCAGTTATGAGCTGCCAGGAGTTTTATCCTTGGTTTTCTGGGCATTCTACAACCCACAACACAATGCATAATAACTTTTTCTAAACAGTCCCCCTGCACACTTTTTGATATGCCCTACATTTTGAGCATTTGGTTTTGAATGAGGAACAGCCTTGTAACAAGTTTTTAGCTGTGTCTATGATAATGTCATCTATATATTTAAAAGTTAAGGCTGTGTAGTGTCACTTCACTAGATGCATTCAGAAAAGTTAAAGGGACTACCCATCCTGAATTTCAAATTTCACTTTTTTCAACAAGTGCTATCTATATGTTTTTTTTTACATGTATAGAGACACCATTCCGATACTAACTTACCACTGCAAAGGTTTACGCAGAAATTACAAAATGTGGGAAATAGAGACAGTTCTGTCCATTTGGAGTTTATTTGACTCCGGAGTCAATTTAAGTCAGAAGAGTGTT
>JAUMTS010019467.1:0-11427 GCA_032273385.1 Ophiopholis aculeata | reverse complement strand
TTAACTCGATAATGCAATTTTGACGTTGCATCTTGAACAAGTAATTTCGTGAGTAAATGTAATTGATTGTAGCCTTGCTGTAATATTTTTAACTAAAGGTGGTTTACAAAGTAACACATATTTTGACAAATTTGTGTACAAACACTGGTGCATTAAGAGTTGGAGGTTCAGATAAAGGAGTGGATTTTTATGAAACTTGTACTATACATCGCTGCCAACTTTGAATTCTCAAAGAACTTATCACAAATGTGCTTAGGCCATAAAAATAGTACGTTAACCTGGTATGTTAGGATCTACATGTACTTAAAATGTTGTTTAAATTTAAAGTAGATGGGGATATTGTAGCAAATTTTGAAATAACTTACAAGAACTACACTGGGAATGTACTAGGTGATACCTTGATACAAAACTATTTTTATTAATGGCCATTTCTGGTCATGATTTTTCATTGCGTTCTTGGACCAAGCGTAAACACTGAAAATGCACATATATTATATCATACAAGATTGTTTTTGTTTTCATTCGTTCCTCATCAATAAGCGGATGCAAAAAAAAGGAAGTTTATGAGTCGATTTTGTCACTTCCTTGTTCTAATTTCGTAATTGGACTAGACATGTACTAAGCTTACAACTAATTCAGTGCCTAATATTAAGTTTCATCTTAAGAAAGACTAAGCAGTGTGAGTTCTATCTGTAGGACTACTACTTATACTAAATAATTTGTTTATGTTTTCAGCCTAATTATTTTTTCACGACTTGATGATTAAAAAAAATTTAGGACTTTGTAGTGAATTAGCCAGATAACAGTATTCATCCATTCCTGAACAGAGTACTATGTGCCATGACAACGTCTTGTGTAATAACGTAATCAATGTTGAAGTAAAAGAATGCACTTAATCGGGCAATTTCCATTTGATAAATTGTCTCTTGTAACCATGCCAATGACTATTTTGAAATATGTAAACAAAGCCATTTCTACCTTTTTCTTCCTGTCCTTACAGTAGTGTTTTGAGATAATCTTTAACAAATTTTGAAAAAAAATTATATAAAAGAAAAAAATGTCAGATATTCTTGCTTTAATTTTGTTTGGCTTTATATAATGAGAAAAGCTGGTTCTATTGCAAATGTCTTTGTTGTGATTCGTTCTTGTTAATATATATATATAGTCAGAAGATATATATATTTTCTGGCCCTAACGGCTATATAACCAATACAATAATTGATGAATATAACTCCGTTTGTACGTACGGGTGTGTTTACAATTCATTTTGAAGTAAAAATCGACGACTCAACTATTTATCTTCCAAGAACTTATGGGGTGAAAATCCTAGCATTGATGTAACTAGTGTGTGACAACAATGACTATTGTTGCAGTTATGTAGGAACTAATGGAAGGTAGTTTAATTTATGTAAGGTAAGGTAACAAAAAGGAAACAAAATAGCATTTTATTGATTGATTCCAGCTACTATGTGATCCATTGTGTTTTATGTGTGTGGATTATTTACCGTGTATCCTTCCTATGTATCCCACTCTTTGTGTTCTTTGTTTTTTGCCGATCATGACAATCGCATCTTTGATAACACTTGACAGTACATTTTGTGAGAAACTCATTTTAGTTTGTTCTGTAGTAGGTAACACAAACTCACTGCCATTGAAATAGACTTCCTGTATTTGTACACACGCCTACTTTGAAGTTAAACTGGACAAATTGTATTTTTAAGCCTTTTTGAAAGAAATTCAGTTCAAGAACCAAAATTAAATTGTGTTTTTTGAAACAAATATGGGGTATCCTGGATGTTAGAATGTACCAAAAGTGCTCCCAAGCGACAAGATGTTGAAATATGCACCAGGATATTTACATTATGAATCTGCTAGAAATGATCTCACCACTAGAGATCACATTCTGATATGCATTTAACTGTTGAGTTGCATTCTGTACTTGTGTTATGTGGATGAGAGTGTCATGATACCCTGTGCTGCTGTATTATAATCTTGCTTAGACTTATGTGTTTACCGAATTGCAGAACACTGTCAAATTGTTGCTGTTTTCATGATACATTGTCAAAGAATTTCATAGTTACTTGTACAGTGTAATAATCATTCATGGAACTTTGTGTAATTTGAAATTGTCAACATGGAAGTAAATGGCTGATCCTTATGAAAATATTTTATACTCTGATGGAACATCACAAAGAAAGTAAAACAATGATGCAATGTTATGAATTTGCTTGAAATCCTATGTGTAGCCAATAACCAATTGGCGTAGACTTCAGACTGTTGGAGGACGTTTGAGTATAATCAGAAGTTTCCTCCGGAAACAAGTTTTCAGGAAACTTTGCTTAGAATATTTTGATTACATGAAATGTTGACCAATAAGTCATGTTGTAGAGCCTACCATTTGTATAAAAAGAAACAAAAAAAAGTATACTGTTATTCCAGGAAGTGTTGACAAAAGTGACTTGCATCTGTTCCTCCCTGTTGATCTTCCATGAGTATGTTTCGCAGGAAATAGATACTTTACAAGATCAGCTCATTTTAGTTCTGTATTGACATTTCAATTTACACATAGGTTCCATAGTAAGGTGACATTTATGATTTGAACTTTTGAAGCAAAATGAGAAACAAAGTAGATCTGATATTCAAGTAATCAATTGGTCAAGGTGCACTCATTTACAAGAACAAGTATTAGGATGGGTAGAAAAACAGGACTTCATTTTGTTTCAAAGTGTGTAGATTATTTCAATAATCATAGGTGCAAGTATTGCCAGAGAAATGCATCTCCATAATGTAAGTTGTAACAGCATTATCATAAAAATCACTAAACAATCCCATTATAAACCCAGGTATGGTATAAACTTTTTATTGGAAAAGGAATTATTAGACCAAAGTTTAAAAAGTCTTCTGTTTACTATGATTCCAAGGGCTGATTCAGTGCTTGTGTGTGTTTAAAATGTTAAATTGTATGTTCTAAAAAGTATTTTGCATGCATTTAGATATAATTTTGTACCAATTCAATATAAATTACTCCGGATATTTTTGGTTGTGTTTTGGGGTGGGTAACACACAGTTAGTGCCTAAATTATGAAGGAAAAAAAGAGTCCAAACATGTATTATCACCCAACTATGTTTAATAATAACTTTGCTGAATTTTGTATTTCAAACACAGTGATTTGCACATTTGATTCATTCAATTGATCTTTGTTTTCATTGGTGGTAGCTGAGTAGGTCGTTTGATACAACATGAAGCAGCAATAATAAGAGGAAAACTCACTTTTTTCTCATTTGAACGTCAAACAACTCAACTTGTTAAGATATTCCAATCTGGTAACTGAAGGGTTGGCAACATGCCATTGTTC
The DNA here is from genome assembly GCA_032273385.1 of Ophiopholis aculeata. Taxonomy (NCBI): domain Eukaryota; kingdom Metazoa; phylum Echinodermata; class Ophiuroidea; order Amphilepidida; family Ophiactidae; genus Ophiopholis; species Ophiopholis aculeata. Next base: position 8,071 of record JAUMTS010019467.1, on the reverse strand, counting down.
TGTGTGTATAGTTTTTGCATACTTTCATTTCCAATACCGAATTAACAACTTCTACATGGCCGAAGATATTTTTGTAAACATGCCACTTAAACTCCATGAAATAAACTTACCCAACCGTCTTTTATTTGTGTGTACAAAATGTAGGCTTTCCTTGCATTTTTCCTGAATATTATACAATTATTAAACTTTTGTGATGTACTTAATGCATTCCGTTGGAGCACCTTGTATTACTGCACCATCCTCATCCTACAGCCTCATGTCACTCATCAGTATACATACTATTCATAAGTTGATGAACTGTGACTTAGGGTGTAGGATATGAAAGACTTTTGAATCATAGCTAGTTTTGTAAAGACAAGATGTGGGCATTTGTTTCAATTCAATATCTAATATGCAGTAGAATGTTTTGATTGCTGTGTAAAAAAGTGTCCTTAAACTTGTACGTCGGTAATCGTAAAAATGTGTGCGCAAAGTTACTATTTGTTATGTTTTTGTTATTTTTATTATCTTATGTTGCAATTATTCAGAAACTTATTACCCAAGTATTCCAAAATGGGTATTACTCTTTGTTGTTAATTTGTGAACGGAATTGTCTGAAATGAAAACACCGTCAGTTTTAGCTGATCATTCCGAAAAACCATTCAAAACTCTTACGTCAATTGAAGTGCAATAATATCGTGTACTGAGTGTAGAGATCAAAATCTCTTGATACAATTCACCATAAAATATCAGTCGGTACTTGGTGACTTTTTAAAAATATGTAAGCTTTGACTACAACTTAAGGACACTCTTTTTATAGCTAGTAGACTCGTAGGTTATGATTTATCAGGTAATGTGTGTATATACAGTAATTTGTAAAAGTTTATGGAAAAGGTATACTTTAGATCCCACCCATTCATCAAGTGTCTGACAGAACAAAGGACACTGTACACTATTGAGTGGTGAGCCTATTCCAACAGACACTTGATGAAGAAGTGCTACCAAAAGTACACTTGTTCCAAGTTTACTATTAATTGCAGTTTGAACAAGAACAAAGATCTCATTTTTTCCACAAACTTTAAAGAGACGCAGATGTTTTCATTATTTGTTGTTTGGAAAGAATATGTTGTGTAAGTTTGTCAAAATAAGAAGTAAGGCATTTTGTGCAACATTTTCATTAGCATTTAGACAGAACAGCCACATCGCTTGGCCTGGGTTACTTGTTTGTTCTAACACGATATCATTCTACGCTTAACATTTCCTCAGCATGTGGATTTCGGTTACATTATATCGTTGGTATGTAAAATCAGTAGGGTGCTGTAAGATCAAAATCCTCAACCCTAACTGTTAAAAATTGTTAGAAAGAAATATATGATTTTTGACTGCCAAGGAATTTAAAAAAATTCAACATTTGATTAAATCTTGATAGTAGATTTTAGCTGTGAGTACAGTATTGTCTAGTTCCAACTGCATTTATAGTAACACAACAAAATACACGCCATGCAAATAAAAACGAAAAACCAATAAGACAGAGCTAATGTATGTGCATGCATAGTAGACATGTACAATATAATTATGTTCTCTTCAAAAGGTGCTAATATTATTCACTCTTAAATTATGGAATCATTCTCCGAGAAAGAAAGACGCGGGATATTGTCACTGCCCCACGATTCTGACTTCCACAAAGGAACTGTATTTTAATTAAAGTGATTGTACAGTGTACTTGTATTGATAATACACACACTGTTATAGCATTGTAGGGCTGCTTGTATTTTCACAGGTCAGGTCATAGGTTAAAAAACATTGTGAACTCTGTACCTTACTTGTTCACGACACAAGAAGTTGTGTAAAGTATCAGATCACAGACCTTGTCTCAATGTCTGTGGTCAGGCTTGAGTTTTTAGATTTGGAAATATCTGACAAAAATTACATGTGTGCAAAAAATGCACTGGAAGTCATAGGTTTTGTTGGTCTGTGCGTTCCGTGTGTCAGGCTAACAATAAGGAATGACTTGGGCTACAAATCAAAATAGCCTAGAACTTTTTATAATTATTTGACCTTGATCATGTGAAATGAAGTAACCTTTGTACATGCTGAACTGTGTAAGAGACTATTTGCTAAGTCTATGTGGTATCCATGCTGCCCCTTTGGAGGATTATATTCACTTTACCAGAGTCGGAGTATAGCATGGATATTAAATAGCTCAACTCATTGTCACATTGAATGGTTGTAGATACTAAAGATAATAATAATGTAACCAAAGTGTCTCATTTGTAACTAAATCTAGTACCGTAACCATGGTATTTTGTTGTCATGGTTACCATTTCCCCTCCTTGGATTGAGGCATGTACTTTGTAGGTATTATATTATGTATGAAATGTTTCCTACCGGGTACATCACATTTTTGTAGTTTTAAGAACAAATTTGTATATCTGATTTCTGCCTTGTTTTCTTAAGAAAAAAAATCCTTTATTCATTCATATTATTCACTGAATTGTTCATTCTTTCAACAAAACTTATGTGTGCATACTGAAGTAATAACAATGTCAGAAGATGACTGATTTTCCAATGTTTTGTGTTGCCAGATAGCAGTATGACAAAAGAAAGAAATGTGTTATTTTTAAAACGTGTGACAACAAAAAGCAAGATTTTGTGTTCGATATGTGCAAGGTACTTTACACAACCTGTTTATAAAGCTATGCATAGTCAAGAGGGCGGCAACTGAACGTTTTTTAATGCAATCAAGTGTGCAATGCAGGGTTAGAGCATTTTGTTTATTTCTTAAAGGTCAAAGGTATTGATCTTTGGGGTCAAGGGTTAGGTTCCGTTTTCAAAATGGCTGCTTCCACATGTTCCATCCACAAAAAGTGCTTCCTAATCAAGTCTTTATTTGGAAGCAGGTTTCATTTGACACAACTTACGATAAAAATGTACAAACTTTAAGTGAACAGATTTCAATCAAAACTGTTTTTGAGTCATCAAAACAAAGCATGCCTTGTAAGGTTTACCAACTGAACATGGTGAATTGCCCACCCTTGTTAAATACGTCTATGCTTAAATTATTATTACGGACAAAACACAAAAATGTTGTATAACAAAGAAATAAAAGCCAACCACAATTTGGTATGTCTGTGCATTTCTACACCATCATGATATTATATAGTTAATACAGTAATACGCTGAAAAGCTTGCCACTATGTACTCAAGTAGTGTACAATATGCTGAGAACTGCTTATAAGAAACATTTTTTGCTTGAAAACTTTGAAAAAAAAGACAAAAAAATTGCTGTACAATACGTGCCTGTAGAAAAATATGCCAAACACTCCGTGTTGATGTCTATGTTCACTCAATTTACAGTTCACAAATCACTCCTTTAATTTTTGCATTTGTTAATTTTTTTGTCAACTGATTATTTTGTGTGTAAATATTATATAAACCACATGTTGATAATTTGTACACGAGTAACAATACTGTTTGTTCCTTATTATAGGAAAATGATTGAACTTTGATGATTTCTGTGTTTTCTTTTTATTAATATGTAAACTGTGCAACATTTACCAGAACACAGGAAGAATAATTAGTAGTGCCTATTATATAACAGTTAAATCCTACCAAACGGCCACCAAAAAGGTCCAATTGTCACTGTTTTGTAGAAACTATTTGAAAAAATGTAACAAGTTTTTACTCTGTTGGTTATCAGTTTCTTCAACAACCTCGTTTTAATTTGCAACTTAGCTTTCATGTTCCTATAATTGTGTTTCTGGGTACTAGTAAGTTCCAGATTATTGTACTGCTGTAGTGCAGAGTTTGTACATGAACCATGCCAAATGTGTTCAGTTGTGGAAAAGGGTAAATTACAAAATAGCTAAAGACAGCTAGATGGAAAATGGACCTGTTATGGTTTTGAGCTAGAAAGAAGACAGTTGAAAGTCAAGAGTACAGCTATTGTATCCATCAAGTAGACAAGTTTGCTTCTTGGTCGATACATGTCCAGAAGTTGTATTTCTGGCTTAAAAGGTGACTTTCTGGCTGAGCAAAGACAATGAGAATGACTTACTGATGTCAAATTATCTCAAAAGCAATTGGAAATGTGGATTTTTGTGAGTGGTATTTAGGGAATGTAACACGTTATGCTAAGCAAAAGTTGTGAAACTTCTGAATTGATAAGATGGTATTTAGGCATGATTAAATAAGCTAGAGCAAAATGTAGAGTTGATTGAAGAAACTGATTAACTGATATTGTGATGAAAAAACTTTTGATGTTGTGACTTTAAAGAAGTCTGACCTTTATACACAAAGTTAGCAGTACTGGGAGCTAGGAGGGATGAATGGAGGGAGACAGTAGTGGTGACGGGCTGTGTATAGTCTTCTCATATCCGAAGAACATTCTGCTCAGAAATATGTGTTTTACAATTTTATTATGATTATTGATAATTATATGTAATAAGAACTACGCTCCCCTTGCAGGAAAGGGCACAAACATGGTATCAATTATATATGCCCATTGTTTTACATATCATGCCGATGTTTATAAAAAACTTCCACTATGTAATAGATGTGAGAGGGTTACTGCTTTAATAATAGTTTACAAAGTCAGCATTCTGGGTATTTATTTGGATAGATCATTGATATAGTAATCATTATAGACTGATATTATATCCTATCATCAGGTTCACTGCGTCAGGACTAATTGCCTCGCTCGCATGGCGTCATGTATTTAAACTAGCAGTGCGAAGGTAGACACATCAAATATAACCAAGTATGAAATCAACCAAATACCATTTCTATCTTTCCATTGTGTGTTTGCACTGTATTTACTATGAGAATTATCAAAAGAAACGAGTGGAATGACCATTGAACTCTGCTCGGTCATCAAATCTGTATAAATCTGTCTTGGTCTGATAGCAGGAAGATCTTTGTTGACATTTTCAACATTGATCTTTCTGCTGAAACAAGACATACCTGTCTTGGTCTGATAGCAGGGAGATGATTGTTGACATTTTCAACATTGATCTTTCTGCTGAAACAAGCAACTCTCGAGTGCTTCCTCTTATATAACACTTATCAGATTTGATGTTTATTTGAGAGCAAGATTGATTATAAACAAAGTTTATAAAATGGTGTATTTCCACTCTTCTTGTTGATATTGTGCATATGTGTCAGGTTGGATTATTATGAGGGGTATGTTACACATTGGTGTGTGTGTGCTTAAGGTAGGACAGACAATCTCACTCACTTAGAGGTTGTAAAACACTGCTAAATGGCGTGTATGTGGTGTCTTGAAATGAAATAAAATAACGAAAAAAAATGTTTTCTTATAAACTTTGTTTTATTTGTGTCTGTTAAAGTGTCCAGGGAACAATTTCATATAACTTAACCCAAACCCACCCCGACTCACTTTAACCCACTGTAAAAAATGATGAAAATTAATGCACAGTCTGAATACGTCATCACAGCCAGATAAGTCAGATGGGCACAAAATTGCTGCCTGGGTGGCGATACGCGAGTGGCCTGGTATTGGAGTACCAGTGGTTAGCGTGCGAGAGGTCCCTGGTTCGAATCCCGCTGAGAACTCCACTTTTTAACATGATGACGTATTCGGAATTAGTCTCCAGAATTAAATCAGGGTTAGGGTTAAATCAATAATGGTTTTAGGTTTTGGACAAATTTGAAGGAACATTCAGGCAATTATATGTGCATCGTGTTAGAAACATCAGATTCAGATATGAATCTAATTGCCTGAAGAAAACAAACTGGGGACTTTTTCTAAAAAGTACAATTATCTTTTGTCTTGTCATGCGAGCCATTTACTCATTGCTTACCCCTCTCCATTCAACTGATTCAGTATTTGATAATAGTAACAGTGCAGCCAATGGTGTTGGACATTCAACATGGTTATTAGCATGTATCCTCAGGCCTGTCCTGGAAAATGTGCAATTGGTCAAATGGTCCATTAAGGGTTCTCAACCTGTTACTGTTACCTCTGTACTGTAGGCCATGTGTTAGAAATGAAGCATATCTCCACATTTGTTTGACTTGAATATTTATTAAACCACATGTGGATTTTTCTCAGTTTACAGTACACTGCAGCAGGGGCTAGGCATGAGAGTGACATAGGAATTGTAAAACTATATTTAATCAAGATTTCCAAATTGTGTTAATACAGTATCATACATTTCTACCTGTTCCTTGATACTGAATAAATAAAGTTTTACTACTACTACTACTACTCCCCTTCTTAGCCCATGCTGCAGTGAACTGCAAACTGAGACAAATCCACTCCGGGCTTAAAGTTTAGTTCACAGCATATATCTTTTATCTGTAATTCACGATGGAAAAACCCAATATGTAGACTTCCATTTAGTAAATGACCAGATTAAAACGGCGCTGCGCAGGTAGCCTTGTGATTAAGCTAAAATTGTGCCACTTCTGGGGCCGTTATTTTACAGTCATCCCTGACAGCACAGCTAGCGGAAGTGCCAGGCGGTAGACGACAAAGGATACAGTCGTGAGCACTTGTATATTGACATTAATGCAACATAAAAAGTATAAGCAAACAGGAAAGACATTTATAAATACTTTTTATCAAAAAATGAACTAAATTTATTGATATTTCAAGCAATAACATATTTCAACAATATTGACACAGAAAAATTGATCAAATTAAAAAAAAAAAATATCACTTTTTTGTTAAAAATTCAAAAAATTGACATTAAATACAAATTTTGGAAACCTATTCCTAGGCATATATATATCTTTACATGAAAATCAAGTAATTTTTGCCATTTTTACTAATTTTATATATTTTTTTTTTGTAGCTTGTCTAACAAAATTGGGCCAAAAAAGTGATTTTTTAGGATTTTCTCAAAAAATTAGAAGTTTTGGTCAAATTGTTGAGCCAAAATTAATTCTCTGACCAAATTCCCTTCCAAAAATGTATAATATGATGTACATCACATTAAAAGTTTATAAGTTACAGAGCTTGATAAATACACCATCATACCCAAACTTCAATTTTTATATAAAAATTCAGCTAAAATGCTTTATTTGTAATCAAAACGAAGTGTACCTGACATTATAACATTTGCTCTTGTCCGTTTTTCAAAACGACCCTATGCATACCACTTTGACATGACCCTTTTAATAAATGTTAGTATTAAACTCTGAAAAGTAAACAACCAAATGCACGCGTCCTACACTTTCACGTAAATGGGCGCAGATTGTTAACTGCATATATTGCGGATACACATCGCGATGGTTAATTGCAGACGCAAAAGTGGAGATGCATAACCATTTATGACGTAATGCCAAGGTCAATGCCAATGGAAGAAAATCAGCTTTTGTTGAACAAAACCTGGAAAACGATGTGAATGTTATTTTATCTCTTTTTCAAAAAATAATGATTTTCTGTGATTTGTAAGTTGGAACTTCTGTACGTAATGTACCTGTGGCCAAAGGATGAGCCCCTCATTTTTATAATCATGTCCATGGACCTTTAAAACACGACTGTCCAGATCAGAGGATATACAGCTGATGTCAAGTAAAATAAATATTGTCATTGCATCTGATCTCGGTTGAGGAGTCATCACTTTGACAAATTGGTTATATTTATGTTTTGTAATTTACTATTTATTTATTTACTACCCTTATCCTATCTCTATAGGCCAACATGGTGACTTTTTAATACAAAATTAAAAATTCATGAAGGGCTTATTTAAATAGTTTCCAGAAAAAGACCTGTGTCAACCGCGTCAGCGTATCATTACAGCACGCAATCTAAAGTAATCTCGTTAGCAACTGATAAAATACTGGTTGTAGTAAAATACAGCAAGGGATCAAGTGGCATGCCGACTGGAAACGATGGGAAGTTCCTGATTCAGGAACTTTTTTGCGCCACTTTATTTTCATATAATTTTGTCAGTCGCCAAATGGCCAGACTGACCGAAAGAAAGGACGCCCCCATTCGGCGACTGGTGGAGACAGTCTAGTGCTTACCCACTGTAAATTAAAGGCAGATTCCCACATCTTCTGGCCAAAACGCCCTCAATTTTTTTCAAACTTCTCTTTTGCACATTATTGTATTTCATATTGA
>JAUMTS010019356.1:0-11428 GCA_032273385.1 Ophiopholis aculeata | reverse complement strand
GTGATCCTCGGATGAGGCACGAAAATTCCACAAGTGAGTGAAATTTTTCTTTGTTAGCGTGAATAAGTCAAAATAGTCAATCTATTATTAAAGTCTGGGAAGTTAATTAAAATATCTATCATCTTCTTAAGATTATTGTTTCGTAAACAAGGAAAGGTTGCCGTGAGCTTTACGTAACCAAATTGTTTCATTCTCTTCAAGTTCGGGCAAGCCATTACTCTGGGTTTTTTATGACTGCGTTTTTCTGAGTAAACAAAATAAAACTGCTGCTGTGAAGGACTACTGGATATGCCATGTTCTTCCCGTATTATGGTATACTTTGTTTTCTGCACTTACATGTTATTGCATATCATAGATGTAATGCAAATACCGATGTTGATGCATATTGAATAGTGATTTATTTGGCGCTATTTGACACCACCAAAGTAACTACGACGAAAGAAATAGTGACACTATTTCTGTACTACTAATTTTTTTTTAAGAAAGGATTTTTACTTAAAGCAATTTTCGGGCCACTTTTGGCTAGATACTATTATATTTAATGAGTTTTACTACGTTTTATATTCCAGAATGTAGTGGTTACGAATATACACCTGATTTATGGGGACCTAACTGTAGAATGAAATGTGGATGCAAAACCAAATGCCACAGAGCAAAGGGCGAGTGTGAGGATAAGGACGGATGCAAAGTTAACTATAAGGAGGTGCACGGGATATGTCAAGGTAACAAGTCTAGTAATACTTGGTTATATGAAGGTGTACGGGATATGTTAAGGAGTCCAGTACACATTGTTATGGTGTAGGGGTTACGGTATGTTAAGGCAACTTGAGTCTGGTAAACCTGGTTATATGAAGAAGTACGGGATATTTCAAGGTAACTAGAGTCTAGTGAACTTGGTAGTGCGAAGGTTTACGGGTCCAAACTCCTACAAAATAGCGTGTCGGGTCCCCTCTGATCATAATGGCTTGTTTCCAAGTTATGAAAGTGGAACGTAGCCTCAAAATATTCTAGTGGAAAAGATATAAGATGAATATATTGAATATATATCAGTATGATTTGTTGCTCATTGTTTAGATAGTCAATTGGTTTGGATGTACTGAAAAATTGAGCAACGTAGGTCATCTAGTTATTATTTTACAGATATTCACAATTTATCACCTTCTAGAAACAATCCAGTCAATTTGGCAATCAACGACTTGCCCGCAAGTGCCCAAAACGGCCATCGTTTCGCAAAAACAAGCTGGTAAACATAATATTTCTTCAACATATTTCAACAAAACTGATCAAAATATAAAAGTTAAATCAGATCTATCGAATCAGGAATAACAGAGATACGGAGGTTTTTCTAACCCCGATTTTAAAAGTATAGCAAATTGAATTGGGAGTGTGCACCCTTACGGGAGTCCAGTAAACCTGGTTATACGAAGGTATCACTGTACGGGATATGTTTTGCTACATTTTCTTACCGAATTTACTGCCACAAGTTACAATTAAGTCAAGATCAGCGTCGCTTTATGATAATTGGTAAGGTACAACAATTTCTCAATGAAGACACTACGCGGTTGATATATGCCAAGTATGCGAAGCCAGGGAAGAAAATGCTTAAACAGGGCATAGTGTTTTATAGAAACATCCATCTGATAGTGCCATGCGGGGCAATATTTTTTTCGCCCCGATCCCGGAATTCCCCGTAACATCTTCGCCCGAAGCCAACCCGAATCGATTTTCTCTTGGACCAGGCCGGACCGAAACTTTTTGTCAAACCACGACATAACGGGCTGATGAATTTCCAATATGAATCGGCAGATTCAGTTCTCGCTAGCTAATTTTTAGAAATGTTTGAGTATGTGTTCTCATGCTTGGCATTTACACAGTTAACTTTTCAAAAAAACGCGAGATTGTTTTTTTTTTGGGTTCGAAAAAAATCTGCTAGATCTTAGAGTTTAAATTTCCCTTACCCAGACATGTGTATTACACGGACCGGACCGGGCTGTAAAATATGTGACCGACCCGTTATATGGTCTGGTCCATTCTGGGGAATTTTGAGGTATCAGGGTGCCCCGCAGGGCTCTAAATTTCATTACAAATAAACCCATGCAAGTAAACTTGAAATTGAATGTGCGCTGCCATTGTGCTGTAATCAATACGGGTTATGTGTGCTTAGTAACGCTGCTCTTTACTTATGTGTAGTTTCTTTATTTGCCAACTTTCTATTCCTCACCCATTCTAATTGAAAACGTAAATCTTGATTACTCTGCGATCTGTAGTTATGTTTATTAGTTTGTTGTTTTACCGTTTGTTGGTTTGTATTTTATCTGCCCAGAAACATATTGTGAGGGAAAGTGGGGTAAAGCGTGCGAGTTTAATTGTCATTGTAAAAATGGCGGAGGGTGCAACCGTACCACGGGTGCTTGTAATCATGAATGCGAGGATGGATGGGCTGGTCCAGCTTGTCAAAGAGGTACGCCGTACAGGGGCACGTACCAATATATTACGATACCGCCCTCGAGCAAGCTGATGCATTTCGATAGGGACTATTTTGTTGCTTGGTAGCTTGTATATCATGGCTTATCGAATCGTGGTTCCGAGACGAGATATTGGTTGATGCTGTCATGCATTATCGTCTTTTTGCCCCGTAATTGATACGTCTTGCAAAATTTGTATGTTAAAACGCATCGAATCGTATCGGCTTGCTCGATAGCGGTATCGTAATGTATTTGCGCTGGCCCCTCACTTTGTTTGACTTTCGTTTTGCTCTATAGTTATTTTTTCCCAACACTACTATCCAATAATAGTAGTACCTCTAGTCTGAGTCCGAGTCAACTGGGCCTGAGTACGGGTGTGTGGGCGAATCCAACGAGTATGTGCTTGAGTCAAAATTATTGTTCGGGCTCTGCTTGGACGTAATCAAGTCCATCCGAGTCAAGTATTTGAATTCAATCATTATTTTCCTTGAAATCTGGAGAGGGATGCAAAAAACACCGAGTTTAGTGCCTTCTATGTTCTGTTAAAAAAATCCTAATTTTCTCGCTCCCTGTTACCTTAATATGGCACATTTTGACAATGTCCTCGATAACCTTGAATTTAAGGATTATTCAACCGACACCATGACCAAAATCTTGTCCACCAAATAGTGCACCCCAAGTGTTTTGCTCTTCATTTCATCGTACGAGTGAAGGTCAGAGGTCACAATACCGTCATAACGCGAGTCGGAAAGAAGGATCACTCTGAAGAAGTTCATGACAAACAAAACTGTCAGGTTGGTTTGAAAAAACTAATTGGTTATGAATTCATTAAATTTCTATTTTTTTTTAAAGTTTTGCTTTCTATCTTTTACATAACTTTATTCAGCTCTTCCTAGATTTTACACGAACAAAGGTTACTTGAACTATTCAAGTTGTGACAACCCTCAACTGTATTGGGATGACTGGCAATTTAAGCATGACTATGGGGTTGGTCCTGTTCATAGCTACAATCTTCGTTACGGACGAAAGGGTTATAACCTCAGCAAAAACCTTCAACATGTCCATCCGGGTGTTGTTATTAAAAACTTGGAATATGGCGTGGAGTATGAGTTTAACCTCGCTTGTGTGCAGAATATTGCAGGATATCTAACCGCGGGACCCCCAGGGGAAAAGCTTTCATTTACGACAGGAAGTTTAAGTGAGTAAGAAAACTAATACCAATCACTTTTTGCGTTCATTAATTTATGTTACTTAATATGATCTTTTTGCAAAACAATCGTTGAAAATTATTCAATATACTTCAATTAATTCAAATTATAAACATGACTACGCGCTTTTATTCTAAGACAACCTTATCAAACATTATGAAGACAAGAGGTAAAGCACGTCATTTCATATAGCAAAAGTACCGTAATTTAACATTTTGAATTAAGTTTTAACAATTGGTGGAAGTGGGTGATAAAATGTTCAAAGATCAACAATTTTGCGCGGTACGCGTGTTTTAGTGGAATTATTAAATAGTATTATGATGCTTTAACTTTGATATGACAAGAGTTGACAAATCACATATTATGGGCAAAATACTAGGTTTTCAGTGCTTCCTATTTATAGTCAAGAGGAGAGGGAAAAATAGATTGTTCTGTAGCAAATTTTTCAGATTTTACGTTCATATTTGTTTTAATAATAACCAACTTTAGGTCGAGTTTGAATACTTACCAGTAACAGAAACAAGAAATGATTGTCATTTCAGGTTTACTAGTCATGGCTTCCATACTTCTGAAGATCCTTGGTTATTTAGTTGTCTTCATTCTCCTCGGAATAGCAGCTGTCTTTATGTTGTATATTGCATACGTTTACTACGTCCATAGACAATATGCTCATTTGCCCCAGGTACCCATGCCAAGGTGAGGTCATCATATATATCATTTATTTATTCGTTCTTGTTTAAAACCTGGGGAGACCATTCAATGCGCAGCATTGTTCTCCCATGGTACCCAGGTGGCCATAGGCCTACATTAAAATACAAACACACAAATGATATTCAAACATTAAGCAACCAATAAGATAGAATAAGAAGATATATAAATATGTTAAAACATTCATACTTAAAAAAGTTTAGAATATTGCACAAGTGGTTATCTAAATATTATATTGCAAGGCACGTTTTATATTGCTGAAAGATGATTATCAAGTTTTTGCTTAAAGATGTTCTTCGTAGGTGGCAGTGGGTATTTTGTGACAGGGGGAAGTTGGTTCCAGGCCACCGATCCACGGTATTTAAAGGAACGTTTCCCAGCACCAGTTTTAAATTTGGGAGGTCTAAGGTTTCCCTGAGCACTACTCCTTGTCCTGTATGAAGAACATTCTGCAACATTATCTAATAAAGTAGTTTGGAGCTTGCCCTGCAATGCATTTATACAACGTTACTGAATTATGGTGTTAAGATGTTTGCACCTATTGACTGCCAAAGTTGCCAACAACACTAAATATTCTAACTTGAGTGAGCTAATGATATACTGTGCAATTAAATCATGTCCATTTGCCTCAGATGCTATTGTCAAGGTGAGGTTATCAGATATATCAGTACGTAATTTTGGTGATAAAATGTTTGCACTTATTGACCGCAAAAAATTGCCAACCATATCGAATATTCTGGCTTGAATGAGCAATTGGTATACAATTTAAATATGCTCATTTAAATACCTCAAGTGATAATGCCAATGTAATGTCATCACATAATGATATCATTATGGAATTTTGGTGGCGAAATGTTTGCACTCATTCACTTCCAAAATTGCATGCAATGCATATTATCCTGTAGAGGTCAACAAGTCCATAATTGCAGAGCATGTAGCAACTAGTCATCAGGTGATTGATTTAGTGGTCAAAAGTGGCAATATGGACAAGGAGCAGGAGCAAGAACACTATGAATAAGGACGAGGGCGCTTACAAACTTGATGGGATAAACGATCAAATCATTACAAACGGCAACCCATTTGTTTGGTTACGTCATCGAAACCAAAAGCCGGTGTTGCCAACTCAAACACTTCAAACCAGAGTAATCAAAGTTCCTGGCATAAACTGAAAATGTTCTGACTACTAAGCGACAGTTATTGAATCTGTTAAGATAATTTTACTTTACTATGAGATTATTTTCGTGTTATAGTTAATTTCAAATATTGTTAATATTATACTTTCATCATTATTATGTCATTATTGTCTTTATTATACAGTTTCCTTGGCGGACACAAGAAGTACCTTGATCAATATCATAAAAGTGAAGCAGATAATATGTTTCATGATATGTAAGTATTGTGAAATTGGAACGGAAGCATTGTGAAACTAATATGCGTTTAATAAGCATAGCACTTGCTTACTGGATGTTAGACACTTAAAGATGTGCACAAATATGCTGCAATTAATGACTTCAGCTCAAAACAACAATTATCAAAACATATTTCATGGTTTCACGATTGTGTAATACCGTAACTGTCTAGCATTGTATTAACAATGGTGATTTAATAGATAATGATACTAAATTCGATTTCTGAAGCGCCATCTATATAGGTAACGTCCTTTATTAAGGATATGGTACCATGTGCAATTTCTATTGGCACGAATTTGTGATATTTACCGTTGTTATCACACAAGCAGCTCCCCCAATATCCTGGGTGGGAGAATATTTGATGACCAAACTTTTGCTGATTTTGATATAAGAGGAATCCGGAGTGTCCAGAGTAAAATTGACCAGCTAATAAAATTCACATACAGCTACTGGCAAGTTGCATTCAATTGTTGAAAAGCAAAGATGAGCACAAAACCTGCTTGTCTTGACCGGGATTTGGCCTAATTCAACGTTAATCCTTCACAAGTGCCCTGCCAGGATCGAACCCGGGACATTGTGTTTTACCAATGCCCTATACAGTGAGCCATGTTACTCTTATAGTAAACCAATTCTAGAAATAGATCCTGTTCGTCTCATTTAACGCATCACTGAATATACATATTTTCATCCTCTAGTTCGAAAAAAAATAGCAATATGTGGCTATCTGATGTAATATTTGAAGAAAATTGTTTTAGGCAATCAAGGCAATTTTCACCCAATTTTCAAAGTATATTGAACATAAAAGTGGAATACAGTCACGAAACAATTAGATATTAGATAAAATGTTAAACTATACTTTTCAAGTTGCCATTTAACCCTCTGAACGCGGATGTCGAGTAATTATGACATGTCAACAATTTGAACCTTTTGCACCAAAAATAGAAACTCAAATTGTCATCACCACATTATTCACATTCAACATGAAAATGCATTTAACTGAGTACAAACAAGCCTAGTATATGTACGGTAGCGACTTAGATAGCCCCTTTGAGTTTGAGAAAATATTATACAAATATTGACTGCTAATGAGAATGATTGTGGAACTATCACTCTTCAGGTGTTATCACGAACCGCTTGCGCATGCACGCTATCACATCAAACCTAGAGTAGCAAAGCCTAGGGCTGGATAGGCCGACATTTATGTTATAGAAATAACGGGGGGAAAATGTGTACTCACCAAAATAACAGGAAAATGTCTCCAACATCTCCAACAAATTCCTTGAACGGCAATATAAAGTGTATATTAAACGTGAAATAAGCTTATTCTATGTCTAGTCAATCCTGGCATCATTAAGTTGAAGTACCGTTACAAGCAGTCCCAACTCATGTTAGTCTAAACATGATTAATATTTTATGTTGACTAAACCGTTATATTCCAAGACACTTATCATTGCTGTGTTTCCAACAGCCATAAATTCAGTAGTTGACTATAATATCTAACATTGGCACATACATACGGCTTGGCCTAGCCTAGGGTAGGCAACTTTGACAGAAGCGTAAGCTTACATCAAACTCTATATTGCTAAAGTTCCCAATTTTACTGGTATCCTATGTTGAAGAGTACTCCACAAAGATCAAAACCACAAACTTGATTTTAATTTTTTGTTAGTTTTATGCTGTTAAATCCAGCATTTTACCAGTTTAAATCTGCATTGTGTGGCTCTGATCTCGTCAATGTCAAAATTATTCTGTCTCTTCTCGTCAACGTGTTTTTTTTTTATTGAGCGTAAAGCATATATTGTTGCTCTCTAGACAGATTTATGATGAGTTGGGGTTTCACTTTCTACCACAGGGGCTTGGGGTACTATCACTTTACCATGATAGTATCCCAACCCCTGTGGTGATTAGACATGAACGATTGCCAAACTATCCAGTGTCACGTGATGTATTCTTAACCAATCAGTGAACAAGAATATATGTATGAGGTATATAATGTAAATGGTCAATTTTCGAACACTAAACTTGCTGCCATTTTTTCAACAGGCACACAAAACTGGGCTTCCCACCGGTGTTTGTGATGTTCATCCTTCACATAGCCATAGTGATGATCGTAGACCCAAAGGCAGCTAAGGTATTTTAGTTAGATCTTCATGTCTTCTAACACAAGATCCAAATGCACAAATATGTTAGACCAGGTCTAAAGTTAGATCGAACAGAAATTAATTTCAACCAGAAAATGTTTTTTCTTTGCGCTTACATAAGTTATTTGTGTTTTTTGCCATTGAATCTTTAAGATTGTTCGTCCATGTATAGTTAAGGAAAATAAATATTAATTTCTGACATAAGTAAATTCCACTCAGACCAGGTGTAACTCTTTTATGCATACGGAACATGTTATATGCTGATTCATTGATTAAATTAGACTTAACTCCGTCTGTTTTTCCACAAGGCTTGTTTAAAAGGTGTATTATAACATTTTCTGACACGAATTTCCTTAATTTTGCTCTAATTTTTAATTCTTGCATGTATATATTATATCAGTTTATTAACCCCCATCTACTCAGGCTATTTGTTTTTGTAACACGACTTCCCAAAGGGGGTTGTAGCAGCCCCCATGGATTTTTTAAACGAACCCCCTATGATGTTACTTCGGTATCAATGTATAGGTATGGACTTCCTCTAATCAGTGATACCAAAGTTAGTACCAACATTCACAGTACTCGTATGACGTCATAATGCAGTGCGCACTTGCACAATTGGGGAAATCTGATTGTACACAAAGGTATAGGGACAGTTGGTTTAGGGCTTAAAAAAGTTATCCAAAAAATCAACTTTTTCCAGATTATTGCTAAAATATGATAGAAAATTACACCTTAACCTAAATATCAAGTTTTAGCTCAATGCAATTAAACATTTTAATGTAAGGGCAAGTACTTTAGTGTACCAGCTTACACAGTAAAGTAAAGGGAGGTTTCACCAACGCCCCTCTACCTCAAACTTTGACGGTGTACCCTGTTCCGTGTGAATGGCTAAGCTGTAAGTAGTCCGATTCCTTCAAAATTTGGGCTTTTGTTTGTTTGATTAGGATCTCGAAGTGTACGGAGGATAGTCGCTAACGAAATGTCACAAGTCCCACTTGAAGAAAATTGCGAGAAAAAACATCATTCACTCACAAACTAAAAATCACATTTAGTACCACTTGAATTTTCTTTCAAAAAACAAATTACTATTTTAAATACATTTATGACATAATTTCATGATGAGCGCCATCAAGGGTTGTCAACAATTATTACAGGGGCATTCGGTATTTTGTTGTTAAAAACAAATTGTTCGACCAATTGTTTTATAATAATATAATTTATTGCATTATTTCATGACATACTTTTAACCATTTCTAAATTTCTTTTATCAGAAGTTTTTGGACACCATTTGTTTAATAAAAATATACTTGTGGCATTATGTCATGATGAGCGCAGCTTCCGAGATATTCTTGGTCTTGTTTTTACAAAAATAGTAGAATTCCCTGGTGATAGACGGCCGGCTAACATAGCAAATTATGACTTCGCTTGGCATTTTGTGTTAATGACATAATAGTTACGGATTATTTTTGCATATGTTCCACTGATTATGGAATGGGGTGTTAGCCAATGTGACATTTTAATGTTGGCCCATTTTTGGGTCATTTGGGTCAAAAATAAAGATTTTTGTAGACTGAAGAAATGAACGCAAGCAAAATAAAAAGCAGTATCCAAATATTGTTGGTTCGTCCATCCTTTTCCTATTATGCCTATTATAGTTAAAACACCGGGAAGGAGGTTGCAAATCAGATAATGGGTAAAATATTTATGTCACTGGCTATACGAAACTGTTACAATTACAGTCATTTACGAAATGTTATACATGTGTTTCTTATCTATTTTTCTACAGGAAGTAACCTTCGATAACAAGCATGGCAAGCCGTATTTTTTCTACAGAGCCTTTATGAGTTTGTTTGGGCAGCGATTCATAGGATGTAGTTTGCTAACTGAGGTTGATTATGAACAGTTGCATAAACGGAGGCTCATATTGAATACAGCATTCCACCGCAAGTATGATTTCATTTTGTAATGAAGGATCAAATATATCTTGACACCCTCCAAGCATTACCTCGATAAGCTGATGAATATTTGAAGTTCAATATAAATATTCGACACCTTAGATCAAGATTCATTACCAAACCACATTTATTAGGTCAATATTCACCCTATATAGTTGGATTCGTATATCTTACAGTAAAACATACAGAATATCAACAATAAAGCAGGGGCACTGTAAGTGGCATAGCGGTATTTTCCTCGCCTTGCACCACTAAGACCCGACTGCGCCCGACGCTGTAGTGCATTTTTAGTTCCCAGTTCCCGCAGGTTTTACCTTACAGTATCGAGTACTGGGCTTTTCCACCTGTATCTTCAACTTGGCTTCTTATTTACGGGATGAGGCGATTGTAGCTGTTTGGATCCCACATATCACCTTTCCAGAAGTTTGCTCCTCATTCACGATTCAAAACTTCTGAAAGAAAAGTCAAAAATTTACATAATGCTAATGTTCTAACCCGAAAGTTAGATGTCTAATATGAGTCTCATCTGTGCCTAACCTTGAGGGGGTGTGATCAAGATTCCATTTGTTTTCAGCATAATTAACATAGTTAACACATTAATTCCTTTTACCAATCCAATGCCACTTGTAAGCCTTCTCAAGACCCTAAATGTATTTTAAAAAAGAGTTAACCAAAACGTGAACAGTAAACTAATATCAGACAAGGTGTAATACCTGTATTAAATTAAAATGACTGACTTTTGACCAATTTTTCAACAAAAAATTAGAAGCTTGAATGTGTAAATGATTGGTGTATATTATTAGTAACACAACATTCCTGGGTATCGGTAGCAAACAAAACCTGGGTAGCAAAATCCTCCCATGAACAATTGACATTTAATACTAGAAACACCTTTTTTTGCTTCTTCAGGCAACAGCGGTTTAGTCTATATCGAAAGTAGATTTCCTTAACTTCCCGACCTTGTAATTGTTTTCACATGTTATTGTTTGCAAGCAAGTACTATAAAATGCACGTTTTCGTCAAGTTTAAGCCCCGTAGTACATTATTTATTTTTTTGGATTAAAAAATACAATATTTTACTAGATAATAAATTTCACATTTTTGTGCGATTTTTAAATATATCAGATGTAAATTCACTTCCTAATATCTTTGTATTCTTACTTTAGGCGCAGCTTAATTCTGGACTTTTAAGAAAGATTTAAGGTTTTAGTTTGTACATGTGTTATTTTTAATCTACGCCTAACCTAATATTTGTGCACAAAATGAATATCTAAGACACCAGTGATTAACCCTGAAAATAATGTAATCATTCCCATTCGTTATCATTCATCTTCTGGAGTTTCAAAAACACACAAACCTAGGGCACTACTATATTATTCTGGGTTTAATCTATGCCCCGAATTTTAAAATAATCGACATTTGGTGAGGCAAAATAGGGGGAACTTTGTTTGAGAAATGAGATTTGATAGATAATAATAATAATAATAATAATAATAATAATAATAATAATAATAATAATAATAATAATAATAATAATAATAA
>JAUMTS010019245.1:0-11430 GCA_032273385.1 Ophiopholis aculeata | reverse complement strand
TTTTTATTTTTGTATTCATCCATTCCTCAGCCCGGGAGTGCCTACACCTGCGAATGTTCTGCTGGTTATGGAGGCAAAGATTGCCAGACATCCCTATGTGATATCAATAATCCATGTAGACGTGGGGGACAGTGTATCAATGAACCAGCGGGAATTACATGTAGATGTACACTGGGATTTGCAGGGCCCGTATGTGAGACTGGTATGTCATAATCACCATATATCATCTAGGAAGGACCAAAGATGTCCTTAATTGTCAAGTCATCAGGAGGCAACTATCTCTTTTCATTATCAATGGGGCTCAGACCTATTTGGTGCAGTTAAGCTCAGTTTATATAGGTTTTACTCAAAAACACAAGTATTTTGAAATCCTGACAGCAGGAAACACTTTCAAAGTTGAACTATTTATTGAAAGTTTTTACAGCTTATCTGGAGAAGCCAAGCATTTGCAAGTGTTTTGATATTGATCTATTGGCAAGCACTGTACTGTACTATTTTGTTTAGAGTGGGTCGCTAGTCCACTGCACAACAAATGTGTTACCTTTACAGGCTAGGCCGGTACCCATTTATACACTTAGGTTAAGAGAAGTAGGCTAATCTGTTCAAGTGTCTAGCTCAAGGACACAACACACATCCCTCAAGCAAGTTTTCAAAACTCTTAACACTCAAGGCCCAATGATTTAGAGAATAAACAATGATAAACTTATCATCTTTATCCAGTTGAAAATGGCTTAGTATGTGTATGAGAAACCTAATAGATTTTGCTGTAAGCTCTGCTCATCAATTATTTTGACTAGTATCTACTTCTCAAATATCCATTATGACACCATCTAAGGCAGGAAAAACAGCAGAGTCATATTTTATTCTCAGACTAAATATCAGAGTTATTTGCTCACCCAATGAAAGATTTCAAGAAAATTAATTTTTATCCTCCAATTCTCAAAGTACTCACCTCGCAAAACTATTTGTCTTCCAGCCGTGTCGTTTAGCATTCCTCATTTTGCTAACACATCGTACATTAAGTATGCACTGCCAGCAGAACAGCCTGTGTTGCAAGACCTCTCTCTATCTATACAGTTCAGACCAGAGGAGTCTGATTGTTTACTGTTGTATAGTACTCAGGCTAACATCATGGGGGATTTCTTCGCATTGTCACTGTCTGATGGGCGTGTTGAATTTGAATATAATTTAGGTAAGTCTGCCCTCCGAGGTAAAATGCATTATCAACAATTAAAAAATGTAAAAGATACTGCATACTGCATTTTCACTCTCAGCTTAAAACCGTTCCTAAACCCAAATACAGATGTATTTACAGCAACCGTTTTGTTCCCATTAAACGCTACATCTCTATGTTGAAGATTCCATGTCAAATTGAACAAAAGTGCATCTATACATTACACATGTTGTCCTACCCAAACCATTTTAAAGCATATAATTACACTATTTTCATACCCTAGATAATGGGAATAAGCTTTATGTTTATACAATAAGGTATAGTTTAACAGATACTGAGCAAGGGAAACCAACGATCTTCTATTGCTAGTTTGGTTGTCTTTGTTAGAGCTTTATCAATCTGATTCATGACCCAGTGCTTTATATGGTACAAGTTGCCCTCTGCACATTAAGGATTGTACATGTAGTTCAAGTACTGCCCTAAACATACATTTCCCTGGCTTAAACTTGAAGCCCCTAACAAGAATATGTAGTATAAATAGGGTTTCCTAGGCATTCTTGAAAACAAGGGAAAGTTGGTTTTATTTTTTCCGAAAACAAGGAATTTGACAATTTGGTAAAACTATCAGGGAAAACTCCAGGAAATTTAGTAGCACTAGGGAGAATATGTTTTTGGCAACTGGGCATGCATATGTCTTGTGTCTCCCAACACCTTTGTGACCTAGCGGAATTTGAAATATTTCCATGGATTTTTTGGAAATTTCTCAAAGAAATATCAGGGAAACTTCAGAGAAATTTTTGTTTCAAAAATGCTGATAAACCCTGATAATTGTTCTACCCAATACAAGTAGTGATTTTTTTCTTACTCCTAAAAGTATCTGATGAAATCAGTAACGTAAACAAGTAGCAGTTTACAACTTCACCGAAAACCTTGAAAAACAATTGTGGAATATCTTGAAGAATAAAATCTACAGACTTGGCAAAACAATTATATATTTGTGTCCTTAAATTTGTGTTTCTCATTTGGTGCTATAAATAAAAGTTTATTTTTGGATCTTGTTATATTTGCAACAGGAAGTGGTCCAGCTAGATTAATAAGTGACCCTGTGACCCTTGACACCTGGGTCACAGTTGACATACAAAGGAATGGAAGAAACAGTCAGATGAATGTCACAGGTCAAAGGTAAGCCCTTTTAGTATTGTGGGTACTTAAGGTTTATTAACAAAACATTTTCTTAACAATGATTAATTTACCCTAACGCTGCCTACAAGACCTACAAGTCGTTTTGGCCCCTTGCCATGTTTTGTGTGATTGCACCGGATTCTAATCCTGAGTCTGTCAGCAAACATTTTTTGTTCCTCTGTTATGCACATTACCAGGCATGCATGTAGCGTGCAAACACACCTTAAGTGAGTTAGAGTTAATGTATGATTATGTGATTTAGGTTCATGAATTGAAAAGCTCTGTACCCTGAGTTAATGCCTACAGCGCACATTCTACACATGGATCAATTCATGACCTGACTGGGTTAAATAAGATTGCTTATAACGTTTCTATTCTGATAGACCATCATACAGTATGATTGAGGAGTTTTGATCCAGGAAGCTATTTCATTGTAAATTATATATAAATATTAATTTTTTTTTTGTGGTTATTTTGCAGCCCGAAGGTTGGTGCTTCTGAGGGAACTCTCCAATCACTGAATGTTGAGTCCAATGTGTTTGTGGGCGGTATGGACGATATCACAGCAGCAAGGCTTAGAGCTGGTGTCAACAATGGTTTCACTGGTTGCATTATATCACTCACTATACAAGGAGTGGAATATAGGTATGTTACACAAGGGCAAATGTGGGCTAGCGGAACAGAGCAGGGGCTGTTTCATAAAGCTGATATTAAGCTTGGGGCCGTTTATAAAGCTGGCAATCAAGCTTGAGTTTAACTTATCAATCATAAAGTAATTTTTTGTTTGATTTAATTAAACAGAACTAAAATGCAATGGTGATGCTAATGGGAAATAGTATCTAAATCAAACGTAAGATCAAACTTATGATTGATCAAAAAAATGGGTGTTCACAAAATGTGCCTCTGGGACTCTTAAACCCAAGATGTGAGTTTGTACCCAACAATGACCAACATGTTTTGGTCTTTGGTGAGTCACTTTAATATGCACACCTCGTTGACTTGAGCAAGCTTAGGCCTAAACAAAAAAATTGTGTGTTTGTCCTCAACCGACAGACCGTCCAAATATGGCCCGACCCAACCATATTTTTTTTCTTTTTCAAAAACAAAAATAATAAAAATTTTGAAAATTTGTTGAAGAAATTATTTTTTTGGCAGTTTTTTTTAAAGAAATATTATTGATATACTGAAAAAGTCTTGAAAAAGATTAATTCAATGCTAAAACACCAGTAGATAGATGCAGTCTTGTCAAATAGTAAGATATATTCTTGTTTGTGTGGGTTTTACATATTTAAACAGTGACAGACCACAAAAGGCAATACAATAAACCAATATTGAAGAAGAAAAAAATAATGAAGAAAACAAAATCCCTACCGACCGACCCTACTCTCTGGAGAGCTGTTATGGACAAACAAACAATTATTTTTTTTAGGCGATTATATGGGGATTTATATGTCTCTGTTCTTGCTTTTTAAAATATTTAAAGGGTTTCCTTGGCCAGCAGCAAATTTGGGCAGTCCCTTTAAGTATGTTGAAGGTGCTTGATCTGAAACAAATACTTTGGTCTTGACAGGAAACAAAGACAAGTTTGATTCATGTCAATTTGTAATTAAGGTTCTACCTCTCATTTAAAGCAGGATGTGCCGATTTTTGCCTCAGTACCTTGGGCTCACAGGGTAGTAGGGCTGCTTTTGATACCAGATGAAATCCCATATTTTTCTCATCATCATCCTAAAATTTCACTTTTATATTCTTGGTACTTTTGGAGTTATTGCATAAGTTGTGGGCTTTATTGGTATACCAATCAATCATTTCTGTTGTATTATATGGCAATCTCATCCCTAGTGTTACATACATATTTTTGTCTCTGGAGGGTGAACAGGGGACCGCCTTGGAGTAAAAATTTGCAAAATGTGTTTTAGGGGTCAAGGTCAACCAGCTGGAAGTAAAAATTCATATGTAAAAAAAGGAACAACACTTTTAATTCAAAACAATACACACAATTATATCAAAAGCATAATACTTGATGTTTGAACTAGGAGTTAACTGAACAGCTTTTGAAAATTTCAAAAAATTGGTGAGGGTGGGGACGAGAAACACATGATTGTTGTTATTTTGCCTAAAACGTTGGTACTTACCAAATATTTCTGGTTTCATGTTGACAGTTTGTATCTGATGAACTCTACCTAGTATTAGTTCAATGTCTTGTATATGCCCCACCTGAAATAGGAAACAGGAAAAAGATGTTATCAAAATGTTATCAAACTTTAGATTTGGCCTCTTCCGGGTGTACACCGTACCCGGGGAGGGCACTCACATTGGGAAGTAGTACGGGTATGTGCCGCTCTCAAGACACCCCATTTTAGGTCATTTTTTCCTTCTGAAAACCCTCAATTTCAAGCACTTCGTCAGCTCCAGAGACCCAACTTTTTATCTCAAACATGTTTTGTGATTTTTTTCCAAAAAAGGCTCAAAATCTACTCTAAATAATTGAATATTTTTCAAATTTTCAGCTAAAAACATCGGAAAAATCGATAAAACGGGTATGTATGTAGTTCCAGAGACACAATTTAATGGGGGTTTTTCAGTTCATGAGACCCCCTTTTTTCAGGCCTGAAGCTACGTTCCAGAGTCCAACCAGTGCATGACCTTTTACAGTTAATTACCAAATGCCAATTTTGCATTGTTTATTTTAGAATGAACCCACATAAAATGTTCTTGGTATTTATAAACATCATGAAGGGTTACTTCTTTAGTCATCAGAAATAACCTTTCAATGAAGATTTACTTTTTTGAAAGCACAACATGGCGTCTTCAAAGAAACTTTTTTTTTGCGTGTTTTGAAGTGATCTAACCGCCAATAAAGTTGTCGTTTGTCCATACGGCTAGTATTTTAAGAGTTACAGTAAATGTATATTAGTAGCTAAGATTCAAAGGCAAAGGTTGCTCACCATTTAGTACTTAAAATATGTTCACTACGGCATGAATTGAGTTAGCATTAAACAAATATAAATGAGTGAGCAAAAGTTTGAAACGAATGTCTTCTACAAATATACATTTACTTTTTTTTTTTTTAATTCTAAGCCGTTCGAAAAAAACAAAGAGAACCCGTATCAGAAAACACCACTTCTTTGAAGACGCCATTTGGTACTTTCTACAAAATAATACTTTGACAAAAGGACATTTCTGACAGCTTTAAAGGTGACCTTTCACGATGTATACAAATATTCAGAAAATTTGATAAAGTATCATTCTGAAAAAAAAAAAAATACAGTTTGGTCATATTCGATACAAAATCATACACTAGTTGGGAGACCCCTTAAAGAGACTGCTCATGATTTCTGCTGGTCAAAACAATTCAATAAACATTGCCAGAAGCAAGTACAGAGACACATGAATCAAAAACGAACAAAAAATCCCCATAATATTGCTGAAATTGTGAAGAAAAGAGGGCTATTAGCAATTTGATTTGGGGGGGGGCACTATATAAGCAGCGTTTTTGATTTCCTAATTTTTTTGTTTCATAAAATGTGTTTTTTTACTTAGAAAAGAAATCTGATTTCGTAAACAAGAAAAAGTTTATATAAGAACATAACATTATCTTCACAAATGGTTAAGAACACAATTGAAGTTTAAAAATCAAGATTTAAATTGTTTGTTTATAGAAACACTCTTCTGAGTCTAAATATATTCTCTCCGGAGATAATTAAATTAAAATCGAAATGTATTGGCTATCTGGCACTAAATATGGTTTCTGCAGGAGATATTTTGTATATATGTTTGTATATGGGAGGGCTTTCTAAATATGCAAAAATATTGGAAAGTGTGATGAAAAGGGTGATGAAAAGTGAAATTTGAATTTAGGATCATGGGTAGTACCTTTAAGTGGTCATCTTTCCCAGTCCAACCTTCGTCTTGTTGACTTTTGAACTCTGATTTTCTTTTTAATGCATCAATTACCTCGTTTTCATACACCAACCCACTTCAAAATTATGCCACTTTTGGGTGAATCATAATGTATGAGCATAAATAACTATTTTGGTTCTAGGAAATGAATTATTGTGAAGCA
Source organism: Ophiopholis aculeata (assembly GCA_032273385.1). Classification (NCBI taxonomy): domain Eukaryota; kingdom Metazoa; phylum Echinodermata; class Ophiuroidea; order Amphilepidida; family Ophiactidae; genus Ophiopholis; species Ophiopholis aculeata. The sequence continues at coordinate 5,008 of JAUMTS010019245.1, read as the reverse complement.
TATTCATCCATCAAGTGAATAATTGTGACCAAAAAAATCTTGGGACATCAAAGTCACTTTTTGTACATGAAATAGGGTTAATCATGTAACTGCATATGATGCTTCTAACTCTCATCTTGCGTGCAGGCGAGGCGTGCCTGGTTATGTGGATGAAAGAACAAAATAAATGTTAGCTGGCCAGCTCCAGATTTTGAACCAGGGTCAGAAACACGCATGCCAGTGGGAGCTGTGCCGTACAGCTCGGTATATCGCTTCTTCTATATGTCCTCGGGTGATTGTGCAATTAGACATAACGCAGCAAGGCGCGGAAACAGCCTGTAGGCTTTGTAAGATATTGTATCCGATCTTTTGAAATTTGTTCAAACTTGGTGAGATTTTGGAACCAAAAGATTACTAATATTTTTCTCATAATCCATTTGAAATTTAACAACTTAAATATGTTCCATTTGAGAGATATAAGTGAAACGTGCCCAGTTATGGTAACCATAATCAGCTTTACACAGTAAAGTATAATAGGAAACTGGAATATATACAAAATGCTTCGTAAATCAAAATGGTTTGACAGATTTAGCTTAAATTTTAAATTATAGTTTCTGGAGTGATTGATGCTCCATCAAATGAAACAGAAAACTTAATTTTGAAAAATTGATCCAGGCCCCTATAAACAAGTAACGCTTTGTGCAAAATCACTTACAATTCCCATCCCAGCTTTATGCACCGGTGAAATCGACAAATCGGCAGCCTTGATTTCCCAAACCTGCACTGCATCAAACCAATGGTCAGGCTCGTGACTGGAATCGTAGCGGTAGTATGGCTTTGCTTTAGTTATCACATGCTCCTTGAAGAACTTTGTGTGTGACTCTAATTCATCATCCTTGAGTCCTGTACCAAGCTATAGGAAATGTGAGGAAAGAATAAGTATTAGTTTACATTTACATCAGATTCAACCAACCATCACTCAACAGAGACGGCCGATACAAGTTACAAAGAGTGTTTGACCCGATTTTGAGGTCAAGTGTCAGATAGGTCACTGATCCCTAATCTTGGTTGCCAGTCATTCTCCAGAAACAGATCCGGCCCTGGGTAGCAGGTCAACTGAAAATTTGAGAATATTGTGTTGAGATCCTAAGCTTAACTTCAAATTAGTAAGTATTAGTGTTACATTAAACATTACATGAACACAAAACATCCTCATTATTGGTTTGTTTTCCAATTGCCAAATTTCAAAACTGTAAGGTACAGGTTTGGACCTGTGTCACAGGTGCCCATCTCCCTCCCGAAGTGATAGGGCCAGACTTCTCAAATTAATTATTTGTATACAGGGGATCAGATACTCCTCCACAGCAAGTCTTTTATCTTCCAAACATTTAAAATGAAGATTACCCACTCAGGTCAACGAAGCAATCAAGAACACATATACATTGGCCACTTCGGTGCTCAAACTCAAGGTCTAGATTAAAGACGAGTGGGGCATGCTTTTTCAATTCCCAAGACCGACCAAATCCCGATACAAATGCCCCGAACCCGGACCAAGACATATTTCTTGACCCGCGTCTAATTGAAGATGTCCCTGACCTGGAGTCCCTATTTTCCCCGACACATAGTAGTCTGGACCGACATCAAGATCGTTGAGAACTCTTGGGCATGTGACTTGATGAAAATCAAAATGAACTTATATTGAGATTATCATTTATGTCTTTGTTATTCAATGTTGAAGCTATTTTATAATCAAATCAAATTATTAAAATACTGAATCAAAACTGAGCCCAAGACCGCCATGAAAATACCCGGACCGAGGCAAACTTACCAGGCCCCAATCTTTACTCCCTGGACATTAAGAAAAATAAATTTGCCATACCGATCGGGTCAAGGAATCATGTTCCGGGGTCAGGTTTCCCCGACGGTTCAGGCACCCCGCTCGTCTTTAGTCTAGATATCATGACTGCCGCACTGTTCCACTTTTCAAACTGTCAGAGTAATTTATACTTAAATGACTCAACACTTTAAATTCATGTCAAGAATTTACTTGTCTCAATAGTTCTGATTTAATAGATGATTCCGATTTAAATGTGATAAAAATATTCTCTTCTTTCTTATCATATATCAGGGTTGTGATACGGTTTTGAGAAATAATCCTGAAATTGCAGATATTTTGGCCACAAAAAACCCCTGAAATCAGGAAAAATTCTGATGAATCACAGCCTATCATATATTCTAATCTGCCATGATGGTCACAATAGAGGCCGTCAGCCTTTTTCCTGCGGTCGCCATCTTGATGATACTATCGATCTGCATGTACATATCGGACATTATGCACCCGGTTATGAGCAAGTAGGCGTCGAACATTACACACCTGATTACGCGCAAGTCGCAGCGCTATGAATTTCTTCAGTTACGCATCAACGCAGTAATCTAAGCAACCACGCACTCTGCCGCCATCTTGTGGATACTATGACGTCACACTGACGGCCTCTATCAGGTGCTCAGCTCATGCGTATCTCATGCGTATCAGTGTCTAACTTATATAATAACCTTTGACCTACCTTGCAAATAGATTGGAATTCTTCAGTCTCGTCATCAAAGCAAGCTAACAGGAAACCACCGTAAGTACCTGCCCTCTTCCCACGACCATGATATCCGCCAATGACGACTACATCTAATGTATCGCCTATACCTTCCAAGTAGTCTTTCTTGAGCTGTAAAAACAAACAAATTTAAGATGCACTATAATTTGTAAGGTGTGAATGGGTTTGCTGTCAGACAAGTTAGAAACTGTCAAGCTTTCTCTTGGAGTAGCTCTGACTTCTTCAGGGCAAATAACTAGGCGAATGTCAATCTGGCATTAAGTTGCACATGCCACGGCTATCCTGAGTGGCATACTTTCACTGTGTATATGTTATGAAACTATTTAAGATCATTCGCCCTAAAAGCTTTTCCTTACCTTGAGCCAATTATGTGACCTCCTTGCAATCTCATACGTTGCATCAACATCCAATGTCTTCACCATTAAACCTTCACAATTACCTGCAGAACAAAGTTATCAATATCATCAATACTCACAATATCATCGATAATCAATACAAAATCCACATAGAAGTCTCTGGGGATAAAATAATTTTGTTTATGTTTACCAACCTAGAAACACTTCCAAATCAAAACTTCATGATAGAGTAACATGTTTTGACGTTAACAAATTACATAACTGCACTGTATGTTAGTTTATATAAAAACACTTTTTCGAAAGGATGGTCAAATTAAGGATCTATTATTTTACTATTTTAAATTTTATTTTAAACTATGTAAAATTATTTTAGGGCTTAAATTAGGTGGAGGACTAGGTATACATTGAGGAAATGATCGAGACCTGCTCCCAAAACAGTTGGCAGGGCACTTACAGCTACAAGCAATAGTAAAATAAAAACATTGGAACTATAAAAATTTGGGGAAAATATTCTAGTACATTGTACGTACCCTTGATAGATTCATCTAAGAATTCTGCAATATCTTCAGTATTTGATGATGTCATAGATTTAGCAAATACAAATTCTCCTTCTACTTCTTTGAAGTTTTCATGGAGCAGATTCCGCCTTACTCTCAACGGTTTTCTGACTAGAGACTGGTATAGAAAGAGAAAAATCAACAAGAAATTAAATCAAATGAAGTAACCCTAACCTCACTAAAACGCAATAAATCTCACCGGCGCTAAGTCAAAATACGTCACAACTGGTGACTGCGCAATTTTCCGTACCTACCTATACGCACGGAAAGGCTTACTGGTCTAATTGACGACCATGGCATGGTCTACTATCTCTCTCCTAGCAAGCAAGGTGTCTAGGGTTCGATCCCTGACCCGCACACATATTTTTTTCCTCCTCCTCCCTTCTTTCAAAACAAGAAAGTCTCTGTACACCTTCTCCACACCCGCTGTTGAGAGGTTAGGGTTATAAAATGGCCAACTACAATTTTCAAATCTTCCTGAGGGTGCTCTTGGCTCCCTCTCCTGCATCTGTCACTCATCCACATTTTAGGACCAGGGCTTGTCTCACCCCAACCTAGGCTTGTTTCTGAAAGATTTATATATTTTGATACAACATTTATTCAAGTTTGACTAACTTTTGAATTAACCATAAATGGGAGAGCTTAATAAAAATTTCAAAGCACAGACCTTACTTTGAGTTTCACACTAAGAAGCGATCTTAAGACAACAGATCGTCTGAAGATCGATATGAATTTTGACTGCTTTTAAGCTCAAAACTTCCTAATAGAAACCTTTATTTCATGCTTAAGACACCAAAAGTGAGTCTTAATTTGCAAGGGCCAGTTTTGACTTCAACAGAAATATTTTTCAAAGTGTCTTCCCCTGACTTTGTTCCCAAACGGACTGTTTCTAAAACACAGCCCCATTTCAAATGTGCTTTTTAGCTACAATCAGGGCCGAAATTAGTTGGTACGCTTGTGTCCTTTCAGCTCCATTCATTCGTTGAGAACAATTTTTTTGGTTCAAAATTGTTCAGTAATTGAGATGATAAAATCCCCCTTCCCACCCCTGTCTCAATGTTAGGTTGCCTCACATATAGCTTGTGTCAGCATAGCTTGTATCAACATTAAGTCGGGGAGCGGGGAAAATTAGTGAGAAATACAACTGAGTGACCCAACAATGTCCACCCTGATTGTAGTGCCCTGAGTGGTTTTTTTATATCAAAATGAAAATGGTGCAAAATTCTCACCAGCTGTAGTTTGTTGACATCATCATTCTTTCTATCCCCATCATTTCTCACGAGTACCAGCTGTTCCTCCAGGCTCTCAATCCTAGTCCTATCATGCTCTTTCTGATTGACCAACAGTTCCAGTTGTTCCAGTACTCTGTAATTAAGAACAGTAATAAAACAGTATTTAGAATGATTGGCGTCCGAGTTTTTACATTGAGTTCCCAAGGGTTCATTCAACACATATCGTCACCTTCTTAAACTAATGGCCTAAGTCAAATTTTGTTTTTGTTTTTTTCTGG